>WHPZ01588299.1:0-13071 GCA_016617965.1 Macrosiphum rosae
CTGACTAGGTATTACACATTTACACACAAACCTCACAAAACCACCCAACTTTGAGGACCTATATCTCGTCAACGGATTAACGAAAAATGAAAATTTGAACGTGATAGTTCATAAAAAAAATAGCCTTGTTAGTTTATAACAATTTTTTTATGGGTCACCGTTTGAAAATCAAAAGTTGATAGTGGTTTACCTAATAAATATAAGGATGAAAAAAATTAAAATGTAATACAATTGTAGAAAAGCATGAATCTAAAAATTAAAAAAAAAAAAAAATTTGAAAAAGTCAATACTTTTTGAAATAATGAGTGTTCTTCGATAAAAAAATCACCCTGTATATCAACTAAAAAATCAAGGATAACAAATAATATGATTAACAAATTACCTTGAATTTGTATTGAAATTCCTATTCCGATGGGTAAAAAAGGGAAAAAGATAGCAGTTAGTACTACATATTTTAGTTCAATTTTCAACCTTAACGGTTTTAGTAAATGCATTAAATGCATAGTTACTATTTCTTTTCGCGGTCTAGATTCTCGACAAGTGTCAACAACTTATTTTGATAAGTTAACAAAATACAATGATTTTGTCCTATTTTATATTTTATTTTGTGATGTCAACTTTTAAGTTGTAAGTATATTATAATTTTAAAATTTAAAAAAAGTTATTCAATTTTGAAAAAATTTGTGCGTATGTACCACCAATAATGCGTAGTGAATTTTTAATTAATAATTATTCAATATAATTACCAGGTAGTATCGCAAAATCAAATATATAAATATAATATACCTTATGCCAAAATAATATATAATTGTATTCCATTTATTTGTGTATAGTTGTTGACACTAGTTGGCTGTTCTGTACCTCACTGAGTACTGACAATGGCCTTGCGTATCTTATCTTACCGATCATGGTCGGGAGTCTACGTACAGTGTTTCTTTATTGTCTATTTAAGTAATATTAACTTTAAATGGAAAATAATATATTTTAAAATATCATAAATTACAATTATTGTTTTAGTAATAAATTTTATAGAGTTGTTTTAAAGAGTATACATAACTCATATACTATATTTCTTAAATAAGCGTTTCCTTGGTAAAATTAGAAAAAGTTAACAAGTTAACCTTGTATATCTACTTATTAGAAAGTTATGCGGAAAAAAATTTTGGTTTTTTAATCATAAATAATAAAACTTGTATCACCAAGTTGACTGATTAAAAGTTCTAATTTTAACAAAGGTACTCCTTCAATTCTACCAAAATTGAAACCTTTTAATTTTTTTAACTACTAGCTAACCCCGAGCGATTTGTTGCAAAGCAACCAATAATTATTATTATAACTTCTTCAAAACTAATGCAACCATTTTTAAACAAAATATTCCATCGGAAATCTAAAAAATATATAAGTGGTTGCCATATTAATATGGACACATACACAGACGGAAATCTGAAAATAATATATAAACGGTTGCCATTTTAATATTGACATACAGACAGACATTCATACATAAATTCATTTTTATATATAGATATTTTCAATTTAGAATAAATTGTAAATATTAAATAAATGATTATTCACCTTTACGTTTGTTGGTGATCTTATGACATTTGTTTGTTCTTCTTGTAAATTAATAGCTTTGGGACCTGACTGTAGTTCCCACTGATGCATTAAGTTATGCATAGCTAATGATGCAAAAAGTTGCCATGGGAAGTCATCCTGTGGAGGTTCCAATCTAATTCCTCCAGCTTTCATATCTATTTCCACAGGAGATTCTTCTTTTTTTTCTAATAAAATATATTAGTATTACGTAATGTATATTACATCATTACCTTTATTTTATAAGCATCATAATATGCACAATAGGCATATTATGCGCTGACTATAATATATTAAGCCCGACCGATGTAGGTGCCACTTATATATTTTATGATTGTAAGGCTCAGGCCAATATCGCTATAAAATAAGTTCTACACTAGTCCATCACGTGCACCTGAACTCCGCACAATCCTATATTTTTAGTAACTTTGTTCGTAAATTGTAAGTAATAATAAATAATTTGTTTGTATTAATGACAATTTAGATCAATCGTTATTTAATTGTAATATTATGATACTAATACCATTCAAACTCCCGAGCTACGGTAAAAATATATTCAAAAGAACTATTTTCTTCCTTGAATATCTTATATTTAATGGGTTATCACCGACCTCGTTATAATTATATATAATATAATATTTTATTATACATAATTTTTTTAACACTTTTAACATACCAGATCGCTCACTTAATTTTTTAGCCAACATAATGCGCAAAAAATTTTCACATGCCTTTTGTTTAGCCTGAGTTTTGGAAATGTCATCTGCAGTATACATCTGACCATCAATCTACATTGTTTTTTAAAGTATAAATTATTAATTATTACAATATTACTCAAGAAATAAAATCTAGCCTTCTAATTCATTTATATCCCAATATTTATCTTACCTCAAGTGTAGCAGTGTAACCCATAACATAATTATTTATTGTGTGCTCTTGTAATTGAATTGGTACATAATTGAACATCTCAGAAATAATCATTAATGGACTTTTGGGAGATACTAAACGACGCATTTGAGCATTCCGGCGATTGTTCTTTTTAATTTCTAACACAAAAATAAATTTATGAATTTAAAATAATAAATTCATATAAATGACAATAACTTAATAAAAGGAACTGCATACTCTGTTCTAAGGACAATTTCACTTTTGACTTCTTGCTAATTGTTCTTTTATCTTCAAATTCTATATGTTTATTCTATATAGAGGATCAGACAACATAAGCAATTTGTGAAGAAGTATTTTCAGTTAGCGCAAGACACATATACTTTAGCAGATAAAACATCAAAATAATTTAGCATAAATAATAATAATAATAATAATGATAATCAACAATAGTTATCATTATTATTATTATAAGAGGACAGTGTTTGATCTGCCAAGGTATAAGTAGTTACCAAAAAATGCTATGACACAGTCCATCACAAATGAGAAGAAAATATCACTGACTTGAACTGTGAATGAACCCGAATGAGTGTGTATATAGAATCCTACTTGTCATATGATATGGTTAATAAAATTAATGGTTTGGCTTACAAGTTACCCATCACAATAAATTGATTTGATATAGGTAATTTTATCAGTATGTGACCATTGCAATGTTTAATGTAAAACAAAACTATATACCTCTAAATCTTTTACTGGAGGCTTTTGAGTCGTTGAGGCTGTCTGTATTTCAGTTTGAACAACTGGCTTAGGACTTTTTGACCGTGATGGTTCATCATGCAAGGGCATGGCATGTTGTTGAATTTGATTTTTCATTGGCGTAGTATTTTTCTTAAAACAAAAACAAATAAAGTTACTATATTAAATACAATTATTACTATTATTATGAACATCGTATACATTTTTGAGGCAGGAGAACAAGAAGCTAATTATTAACAAATAGTGGTTAACCAAGTGTCAATTATTATATTTATAAAAACTTTACACATTTAATATCAATAAGCATTTAGAATAATTGTGTTAAATAAATATAAATATGGTGAGTAAATGTATATAAACTACCTATTATTTTAATAAATAAACTAAAAATTCTCAATAATGTTATGGTTTGGAACTGTTTATCTCTTGAATTATTTTTATCAAGGAGAAAATTTGTTTTATGTAGTCACCAAAAAAGCTATGACACAGTCCATTTGTATATTATAAGTTTATTTACCAATTTCTGTACAAATAATAGAAAAAAAATTTAAAATAATAGCAATTACTATGGTGCCTATACATATTTTACTCAACTGCAATTAAAAAATTTTCATATATTACTCTATTACAGTGAAACCTCGGTATCTCGAACTCCGGTATCTCGAAGTTTCTGTATGTCGAATTTTTTTTTCAGTCCCGATAATTCAGTATTGGACTTACGTACTCAGTTATTTTGGTATATCAAATTTCCATATGTCGAATATTTCTATAAGTCGAAGTCATTATCCGGTACCTACCACCTATTATGATTCACTAACTCGAATATATGACGGATTAGATATCGTATAAAATGCCCAGACTATTAAATATAAGATTAAATGACAAAGCTTATACACACAATGTTGTATGTAATAACGTTGCTATTTATACAGTTCATATAGTGACCAATAACGACGATAAAGTTACATGGACATTATTTTTTTTTTATTTTATTTGGTCGTAATTCTGTCGTTATAAGTAATTTTCGTGATTTTAATTACATATACGTTTTGTGTTATATTTTTTTTTTTAAATGCTTACCGGACAGAACTTTAACGTTCAAAGGTAAGCCATGCCATGGTGGAAAAAAATCTAAAGAAAGAATCACAGTTTTATTAGGTGCTAATATGGCTGGCGCAGAAAAAAGTAAACTTTTAGTCATTGGTAAATATCAAAAACCTAGATGTTTTAAAAGCGTGAAGTAATTCCTGTGCAATATGAGTTTAATAAAAAAGCGTGGATGACCACTCAAATTTATGAAGCTTTTTTACATAAAATGGATAAAAAATTTATCAATGAAAAAAGGAATATACTATTTTTTTTTTGATAATTGTTCGGCTCACCCGAAAATTCTGCAAAAAAAATTGAATGCAATTAAAATTATATTTTTTCCACCAAATATGACTTCCAAGCTACAACCAATGGATCAGGGTGTAATTAAAAATTTAAAGCACCAATTCCGTAAAAAAATAATGCAAAGACATTTACGTAAACTTGAATTAAATGAAGCCATCACAGACGTAAATGTATTAAATTGTATACATAATATGCTCTACAGTTCTTGGAAAGCTTTTTCTACTTTGAGCACATCAGAAAGTTTGACCGATGCGGAAATTATTAAAAATCTGATTTTCTCAGTGAGCCAGAAACAGATTCTGCTGATGAAGCAATCGACGAGGAAGAAATTGCTGTTTTTAAACCTTTCATACATGGTGCCCAAGCTGAAAACTATATACATGAACTTCGAAGATACGTTCAACAACAGTCAGGAGTTTCTGACAATATTTTTTCTGCACTTAATATTTTAGGTAGTTTTATTGAAAACACTTCTAATACTAAACAAAAACAAACGAAAATGTCAGATTTTCTACTTTATTAGAAAATAATATATACTTATACAAATGACGAATACTAATACATAATATGTATTCAATGTATAAATACATTCTATATTATAAATACACATTTTTCCTAATAATTAAACATATTTATTTCAAATTTTATTTATGTTTTAAATTCCCTCTCTAACTCGAAGTTTCGATACGTCGAATTATTTTTTGGTTCCTTACGACTTCGAGATACCGATTTTTCACTGTATTATACATTTTTGTACATAACTGCACTTAGACTCTTACAGTGGTGGCTAGTTTTGCGTTCATCTGTTTATCTATTAACGTTTTGACTCTTAACCTAACCAAATTAGAGGAAGAAAATAAATCCACCATAATTCTATTATTAATTTTAATAACTCTATATGTTATTTAGACAATATTTATTAAATTTAAAATGTACTTATCTTGTGCTATAATATTATTTTCAGTATATAGTTACCGTAATGTGTTTTTACTTTTTACATATCTGTTTTGTTTAATTAAATTAACTAAATTAATCATAAAAAATACATTTTATTTTCATTTGATTATTAGGTATAACCACGGTAGATTGGTGAGGTATACGCACGGCTTTCAAAATACTGTCTCCACAAACGTTATATTATGAATGTTTGGTCATTAGAGCATTATGTAATTTAGGGGCCCTTTTTGTTAAACAGGGTACATAAATAAATTATACAACACATATTCAATATTGTATGAACAGTTTAAAATTTAAAATGTATATTTTATGACTATATAATTAAAAGAACTTCAATTTCATTGAATTAGAAAATATTAAAAATTATTTCTAATTCAACGAAATTCTTCAGGTAGATGTCAAAAAAAAATAATAAATTGAAAGACAAGAGTAGATATTTCCTACCAACCAACCATTTTTTCTAAAAAATGTTTTCGGTTTAAAACTGGTTCAATTGAAGATAAGGTAGGACATGCATAATATTTACTGTTCAAAAATAAGGTAGGTACTTACTTATAAGAAATAATAATGTTTTAAACGTTTACCCTGCTTAAAAAAAGTGTATTTAGGTACTTATTCAATTTAGTTTGATATAAAAAATATTAAGTATAGTTTATGAATTAAAATGAAAAATTTCAGATCAATTGATATGATTTTTTTTTTATAACATTTAAAAGTTGTAGTTAGATAATTAGAGGTTTAATACTTTATATTCTAGCACATGTGCTGTGGAGCATACCATATGAATTTTTTAGTGCATGAACTAACAAACCATAGGTAGCAATATTACATTTGGGATTCGAAACAACAAAATTGTAATAGTTATATTGGAGGTTTGATACCGTCACAACCCTTTGGCAGTATTCGGATTAGATAATTATTTTTTTATCTAGATAAAGATAAAGATAAAGATAATGCAACACAGATGTATCTAGATAGATATAAAAGATAACCTAACTCATATTCATCTGGATAAAGATAAAGATTAATACTTTTATCTCTAAATAAAAAAAAAGACACAATTATTTTTTAAATAGTTTTAAATTTAGATATATTTTAGTTGGGCACTAGGAACATAATAATAATAATGATATAAATAAAAATAATTACATTATTTATAAACCATAAACTTTGCTTGAGAATCTGTATAAATATTTGAAAATTCATTTGTACAATTTCGCGATTTTTATCAATAAAAAATGTATCTAGATGAATTTATTCAGATTAGTAAACAAATGATCTAAGATGAACGTTTAGATACTTTGTAACTATTTATCTATTTAAGATAAAATATGAAGAAATAATTATCTAGATAAGTCCGAACACTGCCCTCTGGCTCCTACAACGAAGGACTGTGTCTGTTCCTAAGGCAGCAAAATATATAAAAAAAAGTAACAAAAATCGATTTTCAGTACTTAAACTCAAGCGTTGTACAAGGTCAATTTCCCCAAAATGATCTCTTACCTATAAACGAAGGTTATACGAGTCGTCGAATCAGAGCACGTCTTGTTCCAGAAGATTGAGACCTCGGGTCCTCTGACTGAAGAATGTACCAACACTCGTACTAGGGAGGGGGTGAGCTAAGAACGGACGACCGTTGGCGACTGGAGAGTTAAGTTATACTAATCTGTGAACTAGACTACTGAACGAAGGTCGAATCAGATCCAATACGATTCTTATCCAGTCGACTTCCGAATAACAAACTCTAATGGCGACGATACTAGTACACTGCTACTAGAGTCTATAGCAGTAGCCAATAGCGTGGGCGCTATAAAAAATATAAAATGTGGCCGTGCAGTTCAGGACTAAAGTGTAAACAAAAAAGATGAAACAACTTCCCGTAGGTTAGTGTAACCACTATTTTGCGTTTCATAGCAACCGCGGACTCGACGCTAACGCGCTTCATGGTGTTTTTTCATTAGGGTTTCTAATAGGTACTGTTGCTAGTTATAATACTCGTTAAATTTAAAATTGATATCGAATATCTTATAATTTTTTTCGATCCTAGTCTTAACCCTGGTTTGAGACAAAACTGCCGCGAAGTGTGTTAGCGTCGAGTCGCAGTTGCTATGAAATGCACTATAGCATGACAAAATAGATATAAAAATAGATATACTAAATAGATGTCGGCAACATTTTGATACGCATCGTGTTCGCTGACCACTTAACACTATGGAGAGGTATTTCTGCCTGAACATTGATGCGATAGTTAACCACTTATATAAAATAAAATGTGTGGAAATTGTGCGACCCCTTGGCTGCTACTAGTCGCTCAATGCGACTGAGAGTAAGTATCGCCCGCTGCTACTAGTTCCCGGATGTTTGACCACAACCGTACACTATAATATTGTACCATACGTTTTACAATATTATTTTTATATGAAGTGGTAAATCTACATTTTATACGCCAACTACGCTTCAATTAGGTTTATAAGCGAGATATGGAACAGTCCCTCTATATTACGCTATGCTCCACACCTCAAATATTAGCTGGTTCGCCGCTACATGTTGGCCGGGTAATGTAACAGAAAATTAAATGAGGCAAACTACGACTATGGCTGTGAAGGGTGGCATGCACTAACCGTACTATGTTTTGTATTGAAGCTATTTTACATATCTGTTTTGTCATGACCACTAGTGTATAGCAGGGTATAAGATCATAAGATGGGATTCTATCTAAAACCGTGGTGTATATATTATCTTGGTTCATGGATTCTACAATAATTTTCTACTTATAGATAATATTAACACTATGCACTAAAAACTACCAAAATATATAAATCCTATTATATGACCTTATTTTTTTTTTTTTAATTTATAAATATGAGGAAAAAAACATAATTAGTTATGATACAACTCACGATTTTTATTTTAATTCTTTGACTGGTAATTATTAAAAACATTATTTTATTAATTGATAATCATTTGAATGGAATATCTGATTTTAGGAATGCTTCACATAAATCCTTAGAAAAATCATATTTTTGTGATGGGTTTAGTAGTAATCAGCTGTTGAGTTTTATTTTTATTTTGACGATTTGAGGCTCTTTTATGTTTTCAGTAGGTACTTAAGTGCTGAGTGACACTGAAACGTTTTTTGAACTTTAACTTTAACTCGCATATCTTCAAAATAATACACTACCGTAGAACGCGAAAATATGTTCATCGAATTCAGTAACGTAATTTTTACCTCTAGAAGTAGCTGATGTTTTTACTCTCAGCATTTCAACACAATTTAATCAAGAAAGACGGACCCTCGATATTACCTCACGGAACACGTCAAACAATATAAACGAGATATACAGAACTGACTAAATTCTATAACTTTACAAGAAGACGAAAGAACCGTTATCCGCAATAACTATTATATTACGATAACTTATCGTAATGTAAAACACTATAAATATAACACTAAATATCAGAACTTTTCTAAAAATAAACATAATATTGTCTATTAGCCATTATCGGGCTGCAGTACGCGTGCCGTTATTTAGAAGTAATTTATTTTGTCAATTACATAATATTTGACCTAAATATGCAGTTTATAACAAAAAATTGTAAAATATGCGAATAAATAAAAAAAACCCAAAATATGCAATTATATGCAAAATAAAATGTTGTAATTGGATTTGCATAAGTATAATTACTCAATTTTGTAGCTGATCTAGCAATTTTTTAGTCTATTCAGTAAAAACATGCAATTGCATGAAATTCCGGGCCCTAGTTATCAGTTATTGTGAATATACTCTCTGGTACCTAGGTATGTGAAATATACTATATGGTAAAATTGTGGCATACCGCATACTGGCTACCGCTTACTAACCGCTAGATACAAACGGTAATCGGTAAAAAAGACAAAGAAAATAAAGAAACACGGAAAAAAATGATATTTAAAAATTTACAGTATAATAATATATACCTACCTACTAATAATAACCTAATATATAAAAAGTGGTTAAGTGGATGTCGCTCTGCTGTACAGTATGTTACAAGTGGGTCATTGTATAATATATTGTATTAAACTTGAAGTCAATGATATAATATCATTGTTAAGAAAAACGATTCTGAGCGGAGACGATTTGTCAATAAAGATATGTTATATAGTTATTAATATTATTATATCATGTAAGTTGAATTAATGTTTTAATATTATTATTTTTTATTCGTCTCTATGGTAATAAACAAAGCGTTAGAAATTGAAATCCAATTTTTAGCGGTTTTTCGTAATTTTTCGGTGGTTTTTACCGTGGAATTACAAAACTATTGATAAAATCGAAAAATGACCTCTTTAAAGTACCATATTGATCCAATTTTCTAAAAGATAAGGTACTATATGTTGAAATAGAATAACTCCTTCTGGTAGAAATTTTGTATACAGGATTTAAAAATAAAAATAAAATAAAATAAAATAAACACCATTGTAAAACAACTAGCTAATCTAAAATCTCGTGTCACAATATGGAAAATGTATGTCACCAATCTCCTCCGAAACGGCTTGACCGATTTTCATAAAATTTCCTTGTGCATATTCAGTAGGTCTGAGAGAGTGAATTAATCTATTTTTCATACCCAGAGGTGCTCTAACGGGTATTTGGAGATTTAGGGTGCACATTTTTGTTTATAAATGTTTGCTATGGGTTTTAAAGCTATAGTAATAATAATTATTAGTTTCCATTGGTTAATTGTTAGTTAAATTATTATAATTATTAATAACTAGCTGATTCCGTGCACTTTGTTGCCCATTCAAAGTTCCAGCTCTATTTGACTCAAACTTTGTTCAATTTGTTGTTGAATATTCGGTGTACGGTGTTCAAAACTTATGTTAACTTTTCCGTAGCCCGGAGTACAAATTCTGATTCACAGCAGTATATAATTAGGTTTGCAATCTGCATGTGGTAGATCGTTTACCCCGTGCCATTTGTACAAAGTGTATTGTAACGTATGTTACATCATTACGTTTATTTTATAAGCATCATAATATGCACATTATTACACATATTTTTATTTTGTTTTTTATTTTAGTTTAGTTAATTGAAGTGTAGGAAAATAATAAAATTAAAGTGTAGCCGTGTTAAGAATAATTGAGGTTTTTTTATTGTTTAAGATTAATGATATACAAGATATATATTAAGTATTAAGAATAAGAGTAAAAGAATTGAAAGAATTACGGTATTAGAACATTTATGTATAGGTACCTAATAATTTTAATTTTAATTTAATTTTTTGTTTGGATAGTTACGAGATTTTGAGTTTTAAGAATAGGAGTAAATTACATATTAGTACATAATAGAAAAATTATAAGAGAATTATTTTATTGTAAGTGAACATAAGACATACTGCGATAAATAAAAGTATTTAATGGACAACAAGTTCTACATAAAACGTAACGTGAATAACCAAATAACAAAAGTGGATAGAACAAATATATTATATCTGAATGAAACTTTTAATTCCAAAAGAAACGAAATTAATCTAGTAAATTTATTACGGCAAATAAAAGAAGTCGATTTAGGTAACTATTTTTTAAATTCCTGGTTTGGAAAGATACCTCTGTCAGCAAAACTTGTTCAAAAATGTACACTGTGCACTATATACGTAGTTGAGACTTTAGAAAAAGAAGATTTTAATCAATTACCAGCACAAAAGAAATTTGAGTTTATAATTTCCCAGCGAACAGTCGCGTGGATAAATGTATTAAATAAACAGGAAATAGTGGGTTTCTTAGAATTTTGTAATATACATAGTGAAGTTTCATCAATAATTACTGAATTAAGAAATCTTGCAAAATCAGCATTAAAAAGTTTTAGGAACGACGAAGACGCTGAGGATAGCTTAAACGAAACAGATTTAACTTTTACAGATGACAATTTACAAAATAGTGATCAAAATTTATTGAACGTAACTGTTGTTGAATACAATTCTAATAAAAAAAAAAATTGAACCAGAAAATATAGATACTAAACAAAATATATTAACAGCAGATCCTATACATTTCAAGGTAGAAACCCACAATAATACTTCGGGTGAACAGATCAACACTAAGAATATTATTGAAAAAAATTCAAAAAAAACGTTAAAAAATAAACACAGTATAATGGACATAGTATACCATAAACCCGATATTTTCTCAGGAAAAGAAAACGATGATATAGATAAATTCATAAAAAAAATTTGAACTAATAGCTGTCGTGAACGAATGGAACGACGAACACAAAGTAATTATTCTACATCTATATCTTAAAGACTCAGCTGAAGATTTTTTTGAACAACTAAAATCAAAAAACAAAAATATAAGATGGAATGAAGTCAAAAGTGAATTAATAACTGAATTTACATTAGTAGGAAATAAACACTTACTAAAGGCAAAATTGGAAAATCAGAAACTAGCAAAAGGAGAAACATATAAAGAATTCATAATTAAAATAGTAATCATATGTTATAAAATAAACAAGAATATGACTGAAGAAAAAATATGTGAACACATTCTAAAAGGAATACCCGAAGAAACCTTTCAGTTAATAAGATTAGCAGATAATACATCGATCGCAAGCATTAAAAAAAACTCTAGGGAAACTAGAAGTAACAAATCTATTGAGATCGGAGGACAAGGTAAATGGAGAAGTAGAGAAATGGAGGTTTTAAAAAATCATATAAGTCAAATTAAAATTGAACAAACCCAAAATAACATTCCCAATAGTATCAACAATTATCAGAACGAAGGGCAAACTAGCTATAACAATGGATTCAGGTTTTAAAATAGAAATTAACACTACAAACCACCTATATTTTATAATCAAAATGAATATTATCAAAATAATCCAAGACCAAACTTTTATCCAAAGTACAACAATCTCACACATAATAACCAGAGGGCAAACACCCAGTTTCCTAGACCAAACTTTTATCAAAATTATAATTATAATAAGAAAAATAATAACCAATTAGCCAACACACTACGCCCTACACAAAGTAATCAGGCAACAATTCCCCATACTAATTATAATTATTTAAATCAACAAGGGCCACCGATATGTTTTCATTGTGGAATTCCGGGACACATAAAAAGAAACTGTAATACCATTTTACAAAAAAACTAATAGTTCCGCAGATAACTGGGTCTGCACAGGAACACCAATACACTATCAGTAAGATACCTTTAAATATCGTCAAAAATACAAATACAAATAATACTATTTATACTTATTATGATAATGATAAAGAAAAAATCAAAATAGAATTACAAGGAAAAATAAATGACCAAACTACTACGTTATTATTAGATACATGGGTGAGTGTAACTGTTATAAACAAAAATACTATTAAATGTGACGAATTAGCTTCCGAAAGCGAACTCTACCTTGAGACGGCGAACAATTCTAAACTAAACATTCTAGGAACAACTGTGGCTCAGATAAAAATAGGAACGATAGTAATAAATCATAA
>WHPZ01588303.1:7933-23173 GCA_016617965.1 Macrosiphum rosae
CGGATAAAAAATCAACAAATCTATACCTAACTGTTGGATACAGCTGAAAGTGTAAAAATTAATATTCAATAAGTAATAATAAAACAATCTGAAAAAAATGATATTTTTCCTAGATTCATAAAATGTATAGTACCTAATTCATCGTGACAGTAATGTCAATATTTTATAAAATTAACATAAATATAAGTTGTAAATAAATGTATGTTAAATTTTTTTAATAAAACTCTTAGTCGTACACTTGAAAGTACCCGTTTGTTTGACCGATGACGTGTAAAATACAAATTAATTTTTAAATTTATTGTAATATTGGCAGTTACTTTCTTGTAACACTTATTATTAGCTTATTATACAAAATCAGTATGGATTGTTTAATTCAAATAGAGTACAAAAAAATTAAAAAAATAATTGTAATATATTTTACTTTCTTAATTTTGAATTAAGTATGAGTAATTAAATGAAAAATATCTGAATTTTTAAAACTTCAAGAATTTGTGTTGAATAGGAAAATTATAAAAATGTAACATAGTAATAATGAGTAGGTGGGTAATTAAGCTAGCTTTAATATAAAATATTAATGAGAGAGATCCGATATCACACAATTATAGCGGTATAACAATTTGAATCCACAAAAACGTCGGCGTGAACAGTCGCAAAATTTTTATTTTTAACTTTTCTCCTAAACTATGATAGCTAGGAAGTTAATTGATATCTCATTAAAAAGGGATTATCAAGTAGACACAAAATGTGAAATTAAAAATTTTTTACAGTTAAGAACACAGTTATTTTTTGCTAGATTTTCATTTAGCGAGATAGATGTCTGAAACTGGAGAATGGATTTTGTTGTTTGGTGTCTTGTTAAATTCATATTGGATAGGAGGAGTGCAGTGAAGATTTTCAGAACTTTATCATCAATTTTTAATTCATGATAAATACTTGAAAAGCATCATAAGACACATTTTTTAAATATTGGTTGATAGATTATGTAGCTTTAATTATAAATAAAAATAAAAATATTTTTTATTTTATTTTATTTATCCATTTAACACTACATTATAAGTGCTAATTTTTACTAAATTTTGTACTCTGAAATTGTTTTGTGCTAATTTTTTCTAAGTTCGGTTAAGGTAAATTATTACAGTTAATATTTTGGTTGAACTAGTTTTTACTTATTGTATAACTAGGAAGTTTTAATTGGGTACTACTATGGTGTGCGGTCCACCGTCACTTTTCTAATAAGATATGCAACCTAACCGATACTAATTTAACCTTTTTCAGCAAAAACCTCGGCAAAAACATTTAAAATATTTATAAATTTTATAAAGAAATTAAATAAAAAAACATAGGATGAACCAACAAATGTTACATAGTCATTTAAGTATTTAACTAAAGCCTGGTACAGCTGATGTGATCACACAAATTTCATTATTTTTTTTATTAATCTATATAAGATTGTAAAGGGTTGGATTTAAAAAAAATAGAAATGTGCTATTTAAAAACTTTAAATTTAATAATAATTTGTTTTGTGTTAATGTAAAAACTATTGTATTTATGTTGTAAAATATAATATAATAATATGGTAGGTCACAAGTAAAAATTATGGTAGTTGTTTGTTGTGCGGTAGATGATTGCATATTGCACGAAAGCCGTTCAATACCAATGAAATAAATCTAAACTATATTTTGAATATTAGGTCTATAAATTAATAGTACTTTCGGACAATTATCTGAATGATAAGTACTTAGATACTGTAAATCTGCAATAAATGGTCTACTCTTGGTTGACCGTATACTATAGTAGCCCCATTAATCGTTATAAAATCTCATTACTAAATAATAGACCCTTCCTAACATTTGGATTCAAACACAAATTATCTTTACATACCACATAGGTACCTGATAACATTTTTGTAAAACAGCAGGATTTTTGTTTAACAAAATGTTCTGTCTGACAATTTATCCATCTGTTGTTTGCACCTTTAAATTAGTACCACAAAAATTAATATTTAATGCATGACTACCAATCTATTCTTGAAATTTATATAATAAACTCACCTCAATAGTTCAGTAAGAAACCTGAAGTGATTCAAGTTTTTGGTTTTTTTTAATCCGACCGTTTAAACAAGACATCTGCCATAATTTATATTATAATATCTTAAATCATGATATCTATGTAATAGCTTTGTTCATTTTAAAAACTTGGTTTTTCAACACAGTTTTTCAACTGTGAATGCCAGTGATGAGGAATTTTCAAAATATTATTGTTTTTATTTTATGAACATGGTATTTTCTTATCACAAAAATGTAGGTACGTGAAACGGTTTTCGATAGAATCTATCTTAGATTCTATCGAAAACCATGGTATGTGAGTCCCATTGAGTAATCTATGGTTAGCCCTTTCCTTCAGAGCAACTAGAGCGCTTCTGCAAATGTCCATCGCCAACAGTTTTTAAAATATTCATATTAGGTAATAGGTGCCATGGACATAATATCTATATAATATATTATAACTTATAAGTCTATGTTAGGTACACTATTCGTTATCAAGTTTAATAAATAAAACAAGCAAAATAACTTTATACATCTTAAATTCAAACCAGTTATATTCATTCTACTATAATATTTTACTATAGTCTATAATCTAATATCTTCTCAATAAATTAATAATTTCCTTAAAGTACAATTTTGGTTTAATAATATTGTAATAAAATACATGCATATTATTATATACAGTTAATAAATTTCTAAAAATTAAAAATCATTAAAGTTTAAATGCCGATCTCTGACTAGGCAAGCGTTTTTTAATTAGATAGGATTTTTAGTTAAGTAATCTAACGGAAAGATAAAAAGTTATTTTTATATTTGACAATAGTTAATTTGTTAATAATTAATTGATAGAATATTAATTACTAAAAATAATAAAAAAAAAAAATGGATTATATCTTACGTAAACTTTATAACATACTGCTATACAAACGCGAGACGTGAATAACTGACACCTAATTAATGAGTAATGGTGTCAACCATTGTTGTCAACACGATATTTTATAATTATTTTCTATAAAAATATATCGGTTATTAGTGCTTTCTTTTATTGACTTTTATAAGTGCTCAATCACAGCAAGTCAAGTCCATATTATTAACAAAACTAGCGATTTGTTTTATATAAACGTACGTCGTACGAAACGCATACTACCGTGTGCCGCCCAGCGAATTCACCACAAATCGAAATGGATAATTATTTTTAAATTAAATTATAATATTATATTTAAATGATAGGTTATATATCGGAGGAAAGCACGGTGTGCGGAGAAAAGCTGATTCCCAGGTTTATTTTAAGTAAAAATTAATTGAAATTTCGTTTATAGATAATCCGGAGATACCTACCTACGTATAATATTATACGAGAATAAGATATACAACCACGATGTATGTGCGTAGGTACAATAATTGATAGATACATAGGTAATAAAAATTTTAAGGGCCCAAGGCAGAGGACTTGTAGCATTTGCATATTTGTTTTACTTAATCCCAAAAAAGCAGAGTAAGAATACGTTGTATGATAAGACAAAGCGAATTTCGTACAATTTTATCATGTATATAAATGCATATTTTGAGGTTTTTATTCTAAAACCCACTAGAGCATATTTCTTGAATGTTATTCTTTTTTATATATATTTTAATAAATTAGGTAATAATTAGGTAATGGTACAACTAAATCATAAAAAAATAAATAATTTCTAAATACTAATAAATGCAATCAAAATATTTTTGTTAGAGTTAAATTAATTTTGTTGTGGTTTTACAATGGTGTTAATTTTTTTTTTTTATATA
This sequence comes from Macrosiphum rosae, assembly GCA_016617965.1. Taxonomy (NCBI): domain Eukaryota; kingdom Metazoa; phylum Arthropoda; class Insecta; order Hemiptera; family Aphididae; genus Macrosiphum; species Macrosiphum rosae. The sequence continues at coordinate 11,764 of WHPZ01588303.1, forward strand.
TATCCTGTATACAAGATTTCTACTAGAAGGAGTGCTTGGATTTCAACATATAGTACCTTATCTTTTAGAAAATTGGAACAAGATGGTTCTTTAGGGAGGACATTTTTCGATTTTATCAATAGTTATTTAATGTCACGGGAAAAACCACCGATAAATTACAAAATAACCGATAAAAATGGGATTTTCATTTCTAACGCTTTGTTTATCAACATAGAAACGAATAAAAATAAAAATAACGACTTAAGTTATTTTATTGTAATGTATAATATTAATTCAACTTACAGGCTATACTATACAGCAGAGCGACATCCACTTACCCACTTTTTTCATTTTTATCATAATAATATGGTTGTTTACGGTTCGAGAACGTCTAGGGTTTCTTGGAAGCGCTTGTGTTGGATTATTATTTATTATTAGTTTTCTGTTTATTAATTTTATTTCAAGAATCAAGATAGACAATTGTCACGGCACAAAATAATAAACATGAAAAATACGACGCAGCATCCGATATACAGGCATCCGAACATCCAATATAATATTATTCACACTTCACGTTCGGTGTTTCTAAACAGCAATTACCTACGCGTTCCGATTACGATTTATTTTATTTTTGTAGTTATTCAGTAAGGAAATGGTTCATTCGGACTAAAAGTTATTTTATTCATACGGCATATAATTATGTAAGTAATTGTTTTTGTTATTTTATTTATTTATTTATTATTAATATACAGAGCAAAACTATTTACAATATGTGTAGGTACAAATATGACAGTTATAAATTATAATATAAATTTAGATAATAGTAAACATGTATATGCAATTGTATATTAATTACGTATACATTTTAGATATTTTTTAATTAAATCGCTAGTAACAAATTGTATTGCATGTAATAGTGTTTTTAATTCCATAAGTGATTGCATATTTAGTTTTTTTTTTAGAGCTACAAGTCCTCTGCCCTAGACTAATAAGTAATAAATAATAACCAAATTATTGACAAATATTATTTATTTCCGTTTATTTCAAACACCGATTTCGATGTACATTGACATTCATCAACCACACACTAATCAGTCCAAACTAAAATAAGCCTGCCAAGTTAATTGTCGACTCGAACGTCATATTATGTTTTGAAGCACTGATAAGAAACAAAGAGTCTACCGTCGCGATCGCGGGTGGATGATATCCACTATCAAGACGTAAATTGCCGAAAGCTGTAGATAATATTATAATATTATGTGTTATAATCACAGATATATATAACATAATATATTATGTTATGTACTTCATAATCACTACCTACCTATATAATATGATTAACAAAAGGACCGTCCATAATAAACCTATATCTATAGTACATGATGTAATGTTAACGTACAAACGTTTCCATTCACTAATCACTATTTAAACCCGGCGGAGGCAATACCATAGACATATAAATTATATTTAAATGTATTATAAATAATTTAATATAACTATGTGTAACTATTACACATAGTTAATATACCTATAGCAAAAACGAAACGATATCGCCGTTTTCCGTAGATAAGAACCGACAATCGAACAAAATGATAGGTACATTTGAACATTTCTCATAAATTATCGTTATACACATTTTACGTTACCTTAATAACACCTTTCGGTTGTAAATGCGGAGCGAGTTGTCAAAATTCTTCATCTTATATTTGCGTTCAGTCATTGTGAATTAAATAGGAATTACCGTCGAACAAAAAAAAAATCGCACGTATGATATAATTCAAATTGTAACGATGATATAGTCTCGGCGGCGCAGGAGCGTAATTGTGCGTCGTCGGGAGGCAAAACTAAAAAGTATTTGAAAAAATCGTTGTCGACGTCGAAAATATAACGCGCGAACGGTTTGGACCAAGACGATGAGCATCGCTTCACCGACGGCTCGGCACAACGACGCGCTCCGAGATCTCGCGTAAATACTAAATCGGCGGGAAGACGAACACAACAGCAGGACCGGGGTGGTGATCAGCTGAAGGGATGTCGTCCAGACTGAAACCGCAGTCCGCCGCCGCCGCCGTATCCCCACCTAAACATGCACACGCGCTGGCGGCTAACACGGGCGCTCTCTCTCGCACCGTTACGAATGACGCAGTACGCATCAATATTTTTGACCGTGGTACCGCACAGGTTGCCGCCGACACGGCGCTGGCAGCAGCTGCTCGTTGAGGTGAATAATAGTAACAACGATTAATGAGAATCTATATAGTATCCAGGAATACCCGTAGTATGAGTTGTTAAGCGCTGTACCTACCTAGAATAGAATAATGTATGTATTGTTGTTGTTATCGTTTCACGTTTTTCTCGGTCACAGTCGAATATCGATCTTGTTTGACCAACGAGACGCGTAATCGCGCTCGTTAGGTTTTTTCCTTCCATACGGCAACCACGCGTTCACGCCGGCCGTGTACAATATAATATTACGTTACGTACCTACGTATATGTCGCCGTCATTAAATACAGGGCTGGCCAAACTGTTTTTGGACTATTGAGAATATATTTTTTCTGTTAGGATCGACCTATGTAGAAAAAATATTTTATATCAATAGCAAACATACTTATATAATTAATAATAACATTTAAGTGTGAGTTATCTAAAATGAGTGTTTCACATTAAATTTCTAAATAACTTAAAAATGTATTAACATTATACTGTTGATAATATTATGTTGTTTCTATAAGATCATGGCCAGATAATTATTATAATCCCGGTAATAGTCGCTAACTGCTGATCGAAGACTGCTCTAAATGATTATCAGTAACTAGAAAGTATAGTTCGATAGGTACCTATTCAGCTTTTATAACCTCAATTTGATGAAATTACATTTCACAGTAAAAGGGTAATCCGAAATATGTATTTAATAACTTTATCAACTAAATGATAAAGGAATAACAATAATTAATACATTATTTTAACAAGGGGAACGACTTAGAAATCGTCCAAGGTCGACCGTTTGGCCACCACTGGACTTGGACTATACTAATGTCTGGATTATATTATAATAATGATAATAATTGTTCCCGTCGACAGTGTCGTACAAAATCTATCATCCAATCAAGTTTTAATACTTAATACACTTTTATAATAATAATAATAATATAACGTTTTGTAATATAATATAATATTATAAACTACGTAGTTTTACATTTTCGTTTTAATTTGAATCGAACGTTAAACGCAATATTCGTTATCGTAAATCGCAGTATGGTATAAATGTGTCACGTGTGTTACCATCGTCCTTCAAACTTTTATAAAATTGTTAATATCTTTTCAGTATTATACATTTGAAACGGACTATATTCTTGCGTAGTTGCGTTCGATAAAATTGTTACTGCTTACATTTTGTTCTCATTTCCGTCTGTTTCTGGTTCTAAGAACCATGACCGTAATCTATTGTATAGTTTTTTTTCTTTATTTTTCAACCTTTGAACCACGTATTTTGTGGAGTCACGTTTATTTGTTCACTATATACCTTTTAAAATATATTCACACGTGTATCCAGATCTCAGAATCAAAAACATGATTTTAAAAACCTGCTATTCATCTTTGGAAACGTGGGTAGCACATACCTTAGTGTCTTAGTCCGCGGTAGGACAACTTTTACTAATATTATTATTACCCGTAGGTACTCATATTATGTTATTTTTCCATATAGTCCATTTTCTATTAAATTGTTCAAAAAAACTTGAAATCCCAAATTATCTAGGTAAATTAATCGACAACCACTATTATTATAAAATAATCAGACTCATCGATCTGTGTATAAATGTATAATATTAGTCATAACATATTTTGTTCACTCTAGAGCAAAATAATAAATCAATCGATCAATCAATCGATTTTAAGTTGAATTATTTGCAAATAGTTCACAGAAAGAGAACTATTAGTTCTCTAATAGTATGTTGATATATTTCCTAGGTACGTCATATAAGAAAATAGGTACTTAAAATAAGGACATTAATAAATTGTAGAAAAAACTTAACATGCTTATAATGTATAAAGTTCTACATTAGTATATATTTTTATAGTATAAAATAATTATAAAATTATATATATAAAATATATTTTATAAGAATTATTATTTATATTTATTAATAAAGCGAAAAAAAATTTATATTGTACATTAAATTTTGTAAAGATATATATTAATAATTTATGACAAATGCAAACAAAGTGAACATTCTTTCTCTATGATAATAATTAACAATTCAAAATAATTGTTAAAATTATATGTTTTTTAATTGCATACATATGTAATTAGGCAATATCTTATCTTAAAATGAATACTTATAATTAGGTTCAACATAAATAAATTAATCTAATTATAAAATCCAATTTCGAACGCAGCATAGAGGTTGCCATTCTTCAAATACAATTAAATAACTGAAACAATAAGGTAAACATTTATTTTAAATATCGGAAGAGATTAAAATATTAAAATCAGAAATCGTTATATGTATAAACTGGAAGAATAATTGTTCTAAAGTGCTATATTATTATAGCATATAATACAAAAATGAATAAATAACAACTAAAATATAAATGTCACTTAATTACAACTAGTATTATTTAATTATGAATCATTTCGTAACTATATGCACGTGTAAACATTTAACATACAAAATACAATAGTTATTGCGTCTTATATTATAATATTATAATATGTTGGGGCAAACGTCATAATATGTGTACAATATGATATTATGTATATTATTAAGTAGTTATCAAAGTAATTACCAGTACCTACTAGTAATAAGACGTGTTTTTTTGAAAGAGTAATTACACAAATCCACAAAATTATTTACTTCGTTATAGTTTTTACTTTTGAATACTATAATAGGTACTTTCATAAATAATTGTTATTATAATGTATTAGTGAATTATCTCAGTTATGTGCTTACTATAATAATAAATTGTCATTCAAAAAACAAAATTACGAAATACTATAAAAAGAATTTAAAGAAGATACTTTCTCTTTAATGACTATAACCTACGTACCATAGTACCTTGTACTATAACCCACGGTTTCCAAACTTATTTAGTTCAAGCATCTCTAAAAATGAGAATAAATAATCTCGCTTCCCATGAATTACGATTTTGTATTATTTTTATGACAATAATCAATAGTACCTACTTAGTTTTAGTTTAAACTTTTATTATTATTTAAAAAAAAACGACTGTTAACACATAATAATGAAAAAATTTGGACAAAATATATATATTTATATAATAATATGATATTATATTGGTCATTACTCATTAATTATTATGGTTTGAGAATATTCCGACGATGCGATAACGTCGGGTTTTCATCAGATAAATGTATCGACTAATTTGTCATTGATCTAAAAATATCAATATTTGCCCTGCGACTCCCAAGAGAGGCGTGCCACACAGTTTGGGAACTGCTGCAATAACCTATATCTGTAATAATCCTATATGTCGAGTGAAATATTCAATATTTTTACATATTATATTATAATAGAATATAAATATAATTAAAGCTTCTAATTTTATTGGAGTATGAATATTTCAAACACTTAATAAATAAAAGCGTATAATAAATAAACGATATTGTAGTTATTACTTTACTTTTAAAATGTTTATTACATAATGCAATTATATTATTATACTTTTGTAGTTTGTACATTGTACCTATTCCTCGGCATCAAACAAGTAGATTAGGTTAAGTATCTATCTGCTAAATACCAATACTGTTAACCTTGAGTATAAATCAACATTCTTATTATTTTCTTCAAATTCATTATATTTCAATGTTACTAATTTATGTTCCCAGAAGCTAGGTTGTAACTGTCTTTTTTCGGACCAAATACAAATGAAAGGTTGTATAACAATTGTTGGTACATTTTATCTTAAAAATAGTGTATAATATTATATTATTAATGTAAAATATGTCAATTTGTGGGATGAATAGTAATAGAAAAGTTTCTACATTTAAGAACACTTTTCAATTTTCATTAACAAACCAACACATTTTTTAGTTTAAACCTGAAGATTTAAGAGTAACAGTGTATTATAAAATCTTAGACATATAAGGTATATTAATAAATTGGTTAAATTTTGTTGTTTTAACTTTCAAAATTAATTTATTTCAACATTCAAAAACAAATAGCACATTCATTTTGAATAGAAAACACATTATTAAAAAGAAAGGTTAGGTATAAATATTAGCTGTAAAAGCTGGAAAAATGAAGAAGGTACAAATTGAAGGTTCAATCAGGAAAGTTTTGATATGATAAATGCAGTTAGAATGATATAAAATTAAGAATTTCACCAAACCAACCTCTATGAAATATTATAACATTTATTCAAAATCTCATGAAGAACCTGTATTGGTGATATTAGCATTTTTAAAAGTATACAAAGTGTTCCAAGTGGTAAATTAGGAAAATAAGTATATAATTTGATAGATTCATTTAAAATAAAATCAAAAGGAATTAATAGATTTTGCATCTACAGGTAAAGTTAGGTACCTTTCAATAGTTATAGGTGCTATGAGAGTCTTTTCTTACTTTCTTAAATAAATATTGTAAATACATAACTTAGAAATACAATGTACAATGCACTAAGAAAGACTGGAATCACAGGTTACACCCATTATTGTAAATTTCACGAGAAAATATTTCAATAAAGATTAACACCGAGAAATAAATCAAACAGTTCAAAACCATGAATACTAAGTTTTTTTTCATGAAAATTTCATTATTTTTGTATAAATGTACGAATGTTTAAGTTTCAGTGTAATTTTTTGAACCAATTAAAGAATAAAGATATATAGTTGGCTAAAAAATGTATGTTTCTTAAAATAAAAAGTATTTCAACGGGTATAATAATTTATACTGCAACTACGTGTGTACATATAAATATAAGTATAAATCTATACTATAAGAATCTAGTTGCACTAGGTTCCACGGCTATAGATAATAATATAGTTGCGAAACAAACGGCGAAGAACAAAACAATTTTACACAGAAACGTTCATCAGCATAATATAGCGCTATACAATTTGATAACACTCTTATAATAGCATTATCATAAATTATCATAAGAATGAAGAACTAGTGAGCGCTCCTTGTATATATTTTTTGAAACATTAACTTAAGTAACCATGGCCTGTACGGCAGGTTTTTGATTTGCCGCTAGAGTTCTACGGGTATCCTTATCGTATGACATATTGAATGGTCCATGTATTTTTAAGCAATTTAATATTGGAATTGTCAGTTGTGCAACTAATGTATCCACAACCGTGGTTACAGCACAGAATAATGTTACAGTGATGTATTATCATAATAAGCACTGAACTGTATGGAACGCGCATTGGGAAAAAAAAATTTCCCACCCTAGTAGGCTGCCATTTTGATTCTTCTCATAGAATATACAATAAAAATTATCTGCGAAATATGCGATCCACCGGTATATCACTGATATTTCGTAGAAGATCAGCTAATAAAATAATTCTATCAATGACAAATTATCGATACCTAGCAACACTAACGGAATCAAAATGGCGGCCCTCGATATAGGGACACTTTTTGTGTCAAATTAGACATTTGTCAAAACTTAACGTCTTAGACTTTTGGATTCAAATCTTATGCCATGTGACAACATTTTTCAAATAGGTCGTTGGACAAACCATACTATCTTAAATCGTGATTACATCCAACAACACGGTATCGTGGTTAATGTCTGGTAAGAACGTAGAAATACTCTGGTATACCAAAAGCTTATCTTGTATACCAACCAATCACAGAAAAGTATTTTTATGCACGTACACATAAACGTATATAGTGGAAACCCACCTTAATACAAATTTATTCATAATTATTTTAATTCGTTTGAAGCTTGTTAGGAATATTCATGAATTAATTATTATAATAATAATATATAATATGTATTTTACCTATATTTTAATTATATGCATGTTCAATATTTACTGGAGCAATTGAACTTAATATAACTTGAGCTTCTCTGGTAGTGTTTTTAATTGTAACTGGAAGTTCAGCTGATTGTTGTGCTTGTGGAAACATCTGTTGATCTGAAGTTAATTTAATTTTTTTTTTAGGCGGTTCGTCTTGTATATCTTGGTGTTCTGGTTTTAATATGTTTCGTTCTTTCATATAATTGTTGATATTTTCAGACATATATATTATGCTTGCTGAACGACTCTTGTTGTCATATGATAATATTTTAAACAACTTCTGAATATCTGGGACATATGACCATTCCAAAAGAGTAGAAATACTCTTATATTCAATCATTCTTTTTAAATCATTATATAAAATATATTCAACCAAAATAAGACCGTAATTAAAACAATTATTCCACGCCATAGGGAGCCATTCCATTAATATTGGATTAACACAAGACAACAGACATCTTTTAATAAAATCTACAAAACTAAAGAAACTATAATACAGTTCATCTATAGACAAATAATAAGTATTAACAGATTTATGAAATAAAAGGTTCAAAAATGTCATGAAATGTATGATTTTGTTTTTAGTCTGATTTATTGTTTGTAAGATTTCTTGTAGCAATTGTTTAATAACATGCATTTTGGGACTGTGCCACTTATAAATGATTTTAGAGACTCTTGGTAACTCAAATTTGAATGATTTTTTTAGTATTTTAACCAACTTCTTAAAAGTGTCAGAACTGGAAGGATCATGCTTGAAAACAGTTTTTTTCAGTCTTAAAAAATCTGTACTATTTTCACACCGATACTGGTAAATAGTGACTTTTGGAGATAGACACATGGACACAAATTCAACTTTGGAGGATGATGCTTCATTTGATTCATTTCTACTGATTTCACTAGAATCAGCAGAAATGGCTGGTTGTTTGTTATGGTTATTATCATCAGGTAATATTTCAAAAATTGATATGTTATTGTCTTTGCCGCTTTTTGTAAGATTAGGCATTTTCAGCGATATCCCTTCAGAACTATTGACATTCCGTTCAATTGGAGCTTTTATCACATTTGGAGGAGAAGAAGTAGAAGCAGAAGAAGCTTCAGATTTATCATTAATACCACGGTTATTAGCTTTATCCGAAATTTTAGCACCTAAAACATATAAATATTTCATTATTTCAACTATTTAACAATTTGATACTTAAGTTTTTAATTAAGTAAAAAAATCGATAGGCATGCAAACTTCAAGAGTTTACGGTAATTTGTTTTTTAAGTACAACAAAATAAGAAAATCGAAAATCCAATGTTATAAAAATATGAACTTCAAACGCTCATAAAAATGTAATTAGATTTGCTTGTAGACATTTTTTTTTGATAAAGATAGACAATGACATTTTGTATTAAATTTTCAAAACTCAAATTTAAAAAAAAAAATTTTGATAAATTCTCAACTCAAAATAATTTGTTAATTTTAGGGATTTTTCCGTATTTTGTCAAGATTTGAACTTTAAATGCTTATAAAAAAAAGTGTGACCAGGTAAGCATTTTTAATATTTTTCAAATGTCATTGTAACAATATAGTAGGAGCCTCGTATTACATTTTCAAGCTCTTTTCCTAACAAATTAAGTTTATTGACATTCATAGAAAAAGACTAATAAAATTGGAAACTGAAAATGTTCTTAAACAGTTAAAAACAAATCAAAATATTTTGTGTATGGAAAATGCAAATATAAACAACCAGTACAAATTTAATGCATATACGTTCATTTGTTTTAGAGTTACACCAAAAACCAAAATCGATTTTTTGGAAAACAGATTTTGGGTAAAAATTCCCGTTATTCCTTAATTTTTATGTGTTTAATCCCGTCGCTTGTGAAAACTATTTGGAAATTACAGAAAATCATCAATTACACCAACTAGATTCACTTTCCAATCGAACAAGATACTGAAGTTGAAAATCGAAGCATTATTTCAACTACTTATCGTGTACACAGACACAAAAAAAAAATAAATAAAAAAAAAACACATATCATTGTAAAATCAATACATTCATCGTTCCACTCAGAATCTAAAAGTTAATGTATACTAAATTGAACAAAATGTTATTGGTTTAAGCTCCTCTAAAAATCTAAAAATTTACATTTTTAAATAATATACAAATAATATCTCAAAAGGTACCGAAATATTTTGAAAATTCTAATACCTAAGATTATTATTTCTGAATTACAACAAAATATAAAATTGATCTGGTTTACAACTAGTGTTACTTAAATATTTCCAATTCTATCCTAATTATTACGAAAAATCAACTAAAGAATCAATTTATCATCATCAAAGTGCGGAAAATTGAAAATGTTTATTGCTACAAAACGTGATGAAAAAAAAACAACGATCATGGTTAAAATACTTATTAGCACAGAATTGAACATTAAAATATGCATATAGTATACCTAAATCAAATGGTATTTTGTAATTGCTTCTGATTTTATCATCTGGATCAGATAATGCCTTTACAAGTTCATTGTCGTTTAGTATCGGATCATAGCTTCTTAGAAGTTTTTTGTATTTTTTATTAAATTTATGGCCATGAATCTTGGCCAATGTCTTGTCAAACTTTTCGTCATTATTCAATTGTATGTTGTTTGTTGGGTTGCGCTTGTCATTTGAACTATAAAAACAATAAATGCTACACGTAGTCATTTTTTTTTATTAACATCCCAAAATAGTAAATACACAATGAAATGTTTACCTTTTTTGAATTTTTTCAACCCGGGTATGTACTTCCCGAGTTATTTGATCCATCATATGTTTAATTTCATTATAATCGCCTTTCATAATCTTAAAACATTTGAAATATATCTGTAAAAATATATTTTAAAATAATATATTTATAGAGGAAACATAAAAAAAATAAAAATTATGGTGAAGTTGATCACTGTAATGGATGTGTTCAATTTAAATTCATATTGATGGAATAAAACCGTTGTATACGTAAAAGATTCTGAGTGAAGAAGGTTTATCATAAGCCAAACCAAGCTCAAAGTTTAATATCAAAGCAATATTTAAGCTACTTATCGTGTATGTAAATTTGTAGCTCTAAAAATTGAATATTTTATAAATGTTTATACTACAAAAAAAATTGCTAGTAGTTTTGATAAATTTCATTGAAATTTGAAATTAAAATACATATAAAAAAAACCACGTCTATTCATCTCTATAATCTTTTAAATTTGTATTTTAACAATTTATTAATTGTCTATTTAATTTTTAAAGTTTTTGAACAAGCAAAAAATTAAAAATGATTATAAAAAGAATCTTTTACTAGATCCTTAAAATTAGAAATCCAAACATTTTTTATCCTCCAAAAGGCGACGATCGACAGAAAAAAACCCAAAAAGTGTCACAGACCTTCGGAAGATGTGAAAACATATATATGAGTTTAGAA
>WHPZ01588308.1:6630-19783 GCA_016617965.1 Macrosiphum rosae
GATTTCCTCCTGCGTTTAACATAAGGAGACAAGCTCACTGAATAATATAATGACTCAGGCGGAAGGGTTCAAAAATAGGCGGATGTAATATTTTATAGAAGCACTGAACACAACGATATTAAAAGAGTAAAATGATTATTTTAATGAAATAGACCATAGATTAATATTTTAGTAATACGCAGAGTATATTGGGAAATCGTGAATGCATGGGCTGGAACGATGACCACACAAATCACATCCGTGAGAACCGAGATACAGTATCTATAGGCAAGGGGTACGGGGAACCTCATATATAAGAGAGCCGGAATCGGCCTGTATTCAGACGTGTACGACCTCCCATTAGAGCAAGCACTTACACGCCACTCTGTATAACATTATTTGGACTTAGTCAAAATTATTGAAGTACTAATAATAAATTCACAATATACAACAACTGTCTACTTTATTTAACCAACTACCACGACGACATCAGAAGAAGTGTCTGCTACCTGCAACGTTAATGTTCTAGTAACCACTTGTCTACTATTTTACTACAATAGTAGGCATCTGGTCTACCAGCACATTACAGTTCTTGTAATCAAGTTCGGTGCTTAAAATTGTTTTAAAATTAAAAAATACTTGCTCCAGTGGTTTGATCCACTTACCTCCAGTCTCCAGCTACTAGGTGTCTAGGTATATCTTCAATTTTATAAAATAATTTACTATTTCATATTACTAGGGATTTAAGTAGAAGTGCAACCTGTTCAAGTTCTATTGATTTTTCGTCAGTTGATTATTCAAACTATAATGACGAAAATAATATTAACAAATCTGATAACGATATTACATTAAATGCCGATGACACAGTAATACTATTTAAAGTTGATATTTAATAGAGATTAGAGTTAATAAACTTATTTTTGGTTTAATTTTAATTTTTGAATATTAGGATATATTTCTCTCGATCTATTGGAAAAATGGTATGTTGGGAGCTGCATCTTTTAATAGCCAAATATCTGAAGTAATGAAAAATAAATAATATATTTGTTATCCATAACTATATTTAGTATTTATAATAGGCACTTAGATAACTAATATGTATATATATTTGAAAACTGTATATAGATACAAATTTTGCACGACGTCATAGAAAGTAATTTAGACTTTAAAATGTTGAATGCTTTATTTATGCAAGTTAGACCTGCGTAAGTTTGAATTTATTTAAGTAATATATTATTATATTTAATAAAAGTGCCTACTAACACAATTCAAATTTTAATATTTATATTATAGAAATATTGTAGTATGTAGTTTACAAGATGGACATTTTTTAAAAACTATTAAGCAATTAGCTCATAACGGCAAAATAAATATGTATTCTAGTCCAACTAATACTGATGATTATAAATCGGATGAGAAAGTGCATATATTACCCAAACAACGTTTCAGTAAGTATTTATATAATTTATTAGTTTTGTAAAATACTTAAATACAACATAAAATATTTTTTTATAATTTATAAATATAAATAATTAAGAGGACATGAAACCCGTATGTGTTGTCTCCGTCTTACAAATGCGTAACATACCAAATTTTATGCTCAGCAGAACACGTGTAGTTCCATTAGTTTAAAAATTAGAGTGAATTGACTTCTTATAAAATCTAAAGGTAAGATTATTATCTAGGCAACCTCATGGGCTTTTTATTATATTTTAATTTTAAAGCAAGTTATTAGTATTTTAAAATTGTAAATTGTTTGTACATCTAAAAAACCTCATAACTCGCTTTAAAATTAAAATATAATAAAAAGTCCCTGAGGTTGCCTAGATAATAATCTTACCTTTAAATTTCATGAGAGGTCAATTCACTCTAATTTGTTTACTATGTGTACTAGCATAATATAGCCATCTATAACCAATATACGGTTAAGTTATATAATAATATGTATTAAAAATGATATGATAAATTAATTTAAAAATTATAAATTAATTAAATTGAAAATAATTACATTGAAATTATATGAAAATTATATACATTTATGATTTACTAAGCATTAATTCTAAGTCATAATTGTGAAAGGTGAAACATAATTCCACAACATATTTTTATAAAAACCATTTCGCTACTCAGCCAAAAATGAATAAAATAGTTATAATATAGTATATAATATTAGGTATACACTATACAATATAGTTATCTACAACTTAATCAACTATTAGGTAAAATTTGTAATAGATTTATTACATTTTTAGTTTTTACACATAAATATATTTTTAAAGTTTTTCCTCAAATTAATTACTATAATAAGGCATATTTATTGTATTATAATTAATAAAATAACCGTACATAATATTATATATAAAGCCATAAAGGTATCGTCTATTGGTAACTATTAAAGATAGAATTTCTTTTTGTATAACTAATATATATATTAACGAAGTACACCAATTTTTTTTAGATTTTAAAACATGTGAGCAATTAATTTTATCCATGTCATTGGCGACTGCTCCAAAAAATGAAAAGTCCCGTAAAATGTATATACGCAGTTTAGTAGATTTTACTCAAGAGTTAGCTGTATGTGCATTAGGTGCATTACTACATTTCTTGGATACTCCATTGGTAAAATTAAATTTACCAACCAACTTCTCAATAATGTCATTAAGGATTCTTAACATGGATAATCTAGTTTGGCTCGGTATTAGTACATATGAATCATTACAAATATTTTCTGTACATGAACACCCATCTGCATACAAATGGACCAAAAATTCAATTAAAGAAGGCCCAAGTATTTTTAGTTTATTGAATCGGTGTAACTCAGTTTTAGGTTCAAAGTTTTTAAAAAATATTTTAGCCCAACCTACTAAAAACATTGATGTTATAAATTATAGACATGAATTTATAGAGTTTTGTATAAAACCGTGTAATGAAAATGTAATACTCTCATTGATTAATTGTATCAAACATTGCCGTTGTGTGTTAGTAAGTACTTAATTTCCTTAATATTTTTAATTTATTGTTTAGATATAATTGTACCGATTATACAATTTAGTGTATAATGTATAAAGTATAAAATATATATATTACAATGAGAACCAGTTTAAAATATTGTATATTATAATTAAAATATATTAAATACAAGTATTATTTTAAAATTAAGATTAGGTATATCAAACATAAATAAAATAACATTTTATGTTTTTAATATAATAATTTTAGTCTACTGTAGTAAAAATTAATGGTGGTAATGCTTCAATGTACCAATGGAAATTACTATATCAAGTAAATATGTATACTGTTAACATTTAAACTAAATCTTATATATTAAATAAATACAATTTATACCATTTTTAACCAACCAAACCTATCTAATTAAATTTCAGACAGTTATAAATGCTGTAACAATTGGAGAAATTTGTGAAAGATATTCAGGACAAATTATATTTTTTACAAAGGTATGTTTTTACATAGACAGTCATAAATTAGGTACTTAATCATTATTGTTTAAATATTGTTCAGTGTACTTAAATATTGTAATGAGGTATTTCATACTTAAAACTGTAGCAGAATATAATATAATATAATATAATTATAGATTAAAGAAACATTAAAAGATAGTCTTTATACTATGGTTAATTCCATGTCCTGTATAATTGACTTCGAAAAATCCACTATACTAGATAGATTTGTAGTGAAACCAGGATTCATACCAGAACTTGATAATAGTACAGTAACATTTTTATAATAACCTGCAGAATGTAAAATATATTAGTTAGGCATTGTTTATTGATAGATACTAATTATTTTATAGAAAAATTGAAAATTGAAAACATGTCTGAACTATTAGATGAAATAACATTAAAAGAACTACAAGAATTGCCTTCATACATTAATGAGTGTTCAATACGTAAAATGCCAGAAATTGGATTTTTATTGTGTCTTCCATTGTGGAAACCTTCTAACGTGATGACTGAAAATGATTATAAAATTCCAAATTTGGAATATAAGGTATATTTATTATTTGTTTAATTTAAAATTTAGTTACAGTAATTAAAAAATAAATTAAATACCTAATATATTATTATTTATTACCATAAAACCGGGTGAATAGAAACTGTGGGGTAAATAGAAACAAAATTAGTTTTTTTTCTCAATTTTTTGATGTTATAATATTCTTAATACACACTATCGATTGTCAACTAGTGCGGTTTTCAAATAATCAAGAATTATTATTTTATTGTTCCTCCATAATGGCCAAATATTAATAAGAAAAAAGTGAATTTTTATCAAAGTTTGTTTCTATTCACCTCTTGGTTCGTTTAAATAAAAATATACATGTAAATACTATACATGTTTCTATTGACCCCATTTTCCAAAAACAGAAATTGAGCATTAAAAAAATTATATAAAATAATCTGTTAATAATACAAATATTTTGACTGAACATAAGTTAAAGTACTCGAAAAGACCAGTATTTTGATGTATTGATCATCTATAAAGCACAATTAGAAAAGTTTGTATGATTCTTCAAGGTTCAAAAGTGTTTCTAATCACCTGGTTTTATGGTACCTACTTCAGTGAATTGTTTAAAATACAGTATATCTTTGTATTGATTTTAGTTTCATCTGACAGATAATGTATACTACAAAACTTCCAGGTGTTATGGTTAGTACACTACATGTGTTAGTTTAGTTTAATAGTGTTTATATAGCTTATATACCTATTGTATACAGGCGTGACTATGGCAGGAAAAGCCAATAAACATTTTCTTATCCCTTTTCCCTATCACAAGTACAATAGGGGACTGATGAATCCATGCACCTAAAATTATTAATTTCCTGATTTTAGCACTAATTTGTTATAAATAAATGTAATATACCTAAAGATTTGAGGATGTCATACAGTCATATGCAATTTGGGATTAGCCAATTATTTAGTCAATCAATAACCCATAAGCAACAATCATTATACATATTTTGTAACAAAATACTTTAGTATACAGTGTGTATGTGTGATACTGTGATTAGTGATGAGTAATGACTATAATATATAAAGACTTGTACATACATTTGCATATTATTTCTGGTTAATCTCATATTGTATAATTGTATGCTAAGTACCCAAGTACAAAATACAATTTACAACATTGTTGAATGTTGATTAAATAACCAAAATGTATAATAAATTGGTATATTTGCATAGGTATTTACGCTTCAATAACCAATAGTCTAGTTTCCAAACAGAATTTAAAAATATGTAGGTAGGTACTGTCTTACTGAGTTATAAAGCATACAGCGGTTCCCTGTTTCTGTGGACACATGGTACCTAAAGAGTGCAAACACACGTTTTATGTACTAATTTTTTTCAAGTATTTTTACTAGATTAAATTGAATAATTTATAAATATGGAAATATTCATATTGTAATGATGGGAAGCAAGTGTTTACAGGGGATCCTGGTGGATACTTGGCTCCTCCCATAGTTACGTCTATAGGCAATTATTATATACCTACTACATAGCTTGATTATATCATAAAATAATGTTCTATACTTCTATGATTATATTTTAAAATTAGTAATTAATTATTATATAGTAAGCTTATCCAATTTTATATCAATAATTTTTTAGAACTTGATAAATATTTTGGCGAAGTTGAATCAAGTATTATTCAAGAAGAAATTCAAATTATGACAAAATTGTCAGAGTTTATTATACAACACTGGATAAGCGATCTACATTTAATTTTAAAATTAATTGCTGAATTAGATTGGTATGTTTGATACAAATACTATAAAGTCTAATACCCAAACGATATTATATCTGCATAGATTAAGTTTTTTTTTTTAAAATGTTTTTTGACTATAAATATCATGTTAATATCAAATCTCAAACATTGTTTTATATTAATTATATATATATATATTATATGTCTATGTAATTACCAATTTACCATCCCTTCTCCACAACCAACATCTGGTAGTAACCTAGTATTTTCATAATTATTATTCCTTGTAGGTACACAATTAATTTTTATCATATTATGTACCTATAATACTATTTTGTTTAATCTGTCATAATACATATAAATATATAATGTGTAAATAATAAGTATTAGTTGTATTATGTAAATATTTTCATCTATACATTGTTAAAACTTTAAACCATACACTTTATAATAATATTTTATTTAATAATCAAATAATTATTAGTTTAATAGGTTTTGCTGATGTTGCTACAGACTTAAAATTAATAAAACCAAACATACTTCCTAAAGAACACTGTATAATAAACATAATTAATGGTCGCCATATTTTACAAGAAAAATATGTGGATAAATTTGTACCTAACAGTTACTATTCCTCAAAAATGAATCAACATATCAACATTATTACAGGATTTAATTCAAGTGGAAAAAGTATTTACTTAAAGCAGGTCCAACATTTTTGTAATTTTTATAATTTTATGAATTTATTTTTTCTCAATTAGCTGGTTATTTCATATTTGTAAATACTAATAGGTAGCATTAATATCATATCTATGCCATATTGGATGTTACGTACCAGCCGAGTACACAGAAATAAGTATATTAGATCATATTCATACTAGAATTCAATCAACTGAATCTGTAAGTTCTTTAATGTCAGCTTTCATGGTCGATCTAAGACAAGTTAGTACCTGCATTTTAAACATTATGTATGAACAATAAATACAAGCATCATATAATCAAAAAAGAAAATAATTGATTTATTTTATTTATTTATAATAAATAGATGTCAGTTGCATTAAATGAATCAACATGTAGCTCTCTCGTAATATTAGATGAATTTGGAAAAGGTACATCTGAAATCAATGGATTAGCTTTACTACTAGCAAGTATCAGCCATTTTGTGCATAGGCCATTACATTTATTGCCTCACATCATTGTTTCAACTCATTTTCATTCTTTACCAAATCTTCTTCAACAGATAATAAATAAAGATATTTTAAATGCCAATATAAAAGTAAGTACAATATGGACAACTGTTTGAAAAATATCATAAATAAAAGGAATTATTATAACTATTTAGTTTCTTAAATAAATGTCTTCTATCTAGTACCTAAGCATGAGCCACACAATAGAGCACTCCAAAATAGTATGCTTATATAGAGTTGTAGATAAAATAAAAAACCAAAATATGAGTATGGCTCACAATATAGCAGCACAAAATGGTTTACCAACATGTATCGTTGAAAGAGCTACTAAAGTATAAAATAACATTTATGAACTGATAAATTATTATTAATTATTAAAATATAAATTAAACTATGTATAAGGTACTTCAATCAATTCAACAAGATGAATGTGTCAGCCCAATGAAAGAAAATCTCAGATATAAATTATTTCTTAGGTATTGTTATAAAAATAGTTTTATTCTAAAATAATTTTTAGTTTAATAGGTATAATGTATAGAATACCTATTTTACCTATATTAATATATAGTTACTATATTAATATATTATATGTTAAAAACCTTATAAAATGTATTAATATGTAAAATCGACAGGGTTTTATCCAATTTTATTTGTGTAAAACGTCATAACTAAGGCTAGGATTTAAATGACCTAAAAAACCTAAAAAACTGACCTTAAAATAGCCTAAAAAATGACCCTAAAATAAAATAAAAATTACTTAAAAATGACCTTAAATTATTATAAAAAACGTGTAGTAAATATTAAATACTATTTCGTACAGAATTATTTAAATTATAATATTATGAAAAAATTAAAAAATTAAAAAATATTTAAATGAAAGATTTTTATGATTTTAATAGGCACTGCTGTTGAATATTTGAAATAGTCTGAAATTAATAAAATAAAAAGATATTTCTATTTATTCAAGAAATTACCTTTAAATGTGATTGTTACACTGGTCAAAAATTAAAATAGTTTTCAAAATCGTCGAGAAAAACGGGTATTTTTACGCTAAATGGATTTTGGCTTTCGCCGTAACTCTAAAACAAATGACCTTAGATACATAATACATGCTATTTTTACTGAACATTTATATAAGCATTTGCTATACACCATGAAATATTCAAAATAATTAAACTTGTTTTGAGCTGTTTACAGACATTTTTCCAATTTTTTTAGGGTTTTTTTCTATAAATGTCAATAAAATTTTACTCGTTGGTCAAAGAGCTTAAAAACTTAATGCAAGAACAAGACATTTAATATGTTGTTACAATGGCAGTTGAAAAATATTAAAAATACAGTCACAATTTTTTTTATAAGCATTTAAAGTTCTGACTTTGACATAATACGTAAGAATCACAACAATACCATGATATTCACTCGATTTCTCATGAAGAGATATTCTTTTTTTGGTTTAATTCAAAAACGAATATATTCGTACCTACTTGAAATTTACACCATGTGTTTATTTTATCAATTCCCATACGGCATACTAAATAAAATTTTCAAAATATTTTGAGTTGTTTACTGGCATTATATTTTTATATTTTTAGATTCTCAGCAGATGTATTAATTTTACAATAATGGGTTTTTTTAAAAAAAAATTTTTTTTGTCTAATCTACTTTTCGGGCAGTAAGAAAGTTTCGATTTTCAACTTCAGTATCTTGTTCGTTGAAAAGTAAATCTAGTCGTTGCATTGGGGAGGTTAAAATTCTTAATAGTTTTCAAAAGTGCTACGAAAAACGGCTTAAAAAAATGAAGGAAAAACGGGATGTTTTACTCAAAATTGATTTTGGTTTTTGGTGTAACTCTAACCGTACATGACCATTTAGACTGAATGTTTTTACTTTATATCATCATTTTCTATACACCATAATAAGCTGTTTACGGACATTTTCAGTTTACAATTTTTTTAGTTTTTTATTCTATAAATATCAATAAAATTTTAATTGTTGGGTACAAAAGCTTAAAAATGTAATAGAAAGCTCCTAATATATTGTTTCAAAGACAGATTAAAAAAATAAAAATCCAATCACGATTTTTTTTATAAGTATTTAAAGTTCAAATATTGACAAAATACTTAAAAATGACGAAAATTTGCAAATTATTTTGAGTTAAGAATTCGAAAAATTTTTTTTTTTAAATCTAAGATTTGAAAGTGTAATACAAGATTCCTTATACATTTTCTTATTTAGTTGTAATTAAAAAACGAATGACTATAGATACTTGAATGTTTCACTGAATGAAAATATTAGCATTTTCTATACCTACACGATAAAATTTTGAAAATAATTTGACTCTTTTTGAGTTGTTTACGGACATTGTAAGTTTTAAATTTTTTTAGTTTTTTTTTCTATAAATATCAATACGATTTTATTTGTTGGGTAAAAAAGCGTGAAAATTTAATGCAAGGCTCTTGATATATTGTTATACAATAGCAGTTGAAAAATATTAAAAATACATAGCCACAATTTTTTTTATTAGCATTTTAAGTTCA
The DNA here is from genome assembly GCA_016617965.1 of Macrosiphum rosae. Taxonomy (NCBI): domain Eukaryota; kingdom Metazoa; phylum Arthropoda; class Insecta; order Hemiptera; family Aphididae; genus Macrosiphum; species Macrosiphum rosae. The sequence continues at coordinate 16,059 of WHPZ01588308.1, forward strand.
ATTTTTGACAAAATTCATCAAATTTAAAATTTAATAACTATTTTGTAGTTAAAAATTTATAAAATGTTCAATTTTTATTTCTAAGGATCGAAAATTTAAAACAAGGTTCCACGTAAATAGGTTATATATAAATTACTTTATTCACAATAATATCATTGAATTCAAATTTAACACCATCCATTACAGTGACCCACTTGTAACCTACTGTACAGCAGCTACATCCTTTTACCCACCTTTTTTATTCTAAATTTATCAATAAAATTTTATTTTTGGGTAAAAAAGGTTGAAAATTTAATAAAAGGCTCCTACTATATTGTTACAATGACAATTGAAAAATATTAAAAATCCTTAGTCACAGTTTTTTTTATCAGCGTTGAAAGTTCAAATCTTGACAAAATACGTAAAAATCACGAAAATTAGCAAAATATTTTGAGTTGAGAATTCATAAAAAATTTTCTTTTTAAATCTAAGATTTGAAAATGTAATACAAGATTCCTCATAGGTTTGTCTAACTTAACCAAAAAAAATTTCTACTAGCAAATCAAATTCAATTTGTATTACCTTTTGAAGTTTAACAAATTTACAACATTCGATATTCACTCGATTTCTCATGGAGCGATTTTCTTATTATTTTTTTTTTTTTATTAATTATTCCGCGGCAACATAGGCCATTGGGAGGGGGGTGGTACTGTAGGTTTTGGAACGGTAGGTGTGTTACACGTGGGTGTATTTTTGGCAGAATTTTGATTGGGGCACCCGTAGGTTTCTGCCATGCCCCGGAGTGGGGGATGGCGGCACTTGTTCTCCGGACACCGTGACTTGCCCGGAGAAAAATGCCGCCCGGTGGTCGAGAATCGAAACCGCGACCGGCAGCGCCGCAGCCGACGCGTTGGACCGCTCGGCCACCTCATCCCCTTTTCTTATTTTGTTGTAATTCAAAATCGAATAACTGTAGATACATGAACATTTTATTGAATGTTTATATTTCTATACACCATAACATTTTCAAAATATTTTAACTTTTTTTGAGGTGTTTAAGGACATTGTCAGTTTTCAATTTTTTCAATTTTTTTTTTCCATAATTGCCAATAAAATTATTTGTTGGGTATAAAAGTGCAAATTTAATACAAGGCTCCTGATATACATATTGTTACAATAGCATTTACAAAAATGTAAAAAATACATAGTCACAATTTCTTTATAAGAACTTAAATTCGAATTTTTACATTTATTAAACTTAAAATTTAATAATTATTTTGTAGTTAAAAATGTATCAAATGTTCAACTTTTATAGCTAAGGATTGCCAATTTAAAACAAGGTTCCACGTAAATAGGTTATTTATAAATTACTTTACTCACAATAATATCATAAAATATACTTAGTAATTAATATCATAGGCCGACTGACCGTTTTCGCTCAGAATCGTTTTTCTTATACCTACAATGATATTATATCATTAAATTCAAATTTAACACCATCCATTACAGCGACCCACTATTGTAACCTTCTGTACAACAGAGCGACACCCACTTGCCCACCTTTTTTTTATAGTTATTTTATGTTCAAATTTGGACGAAATTACATATTAAATAACCAAGAATAACGATTTTCGTTATTTCGTTGTAATTTTATAGTATTTATCCAACTTACCGGCTACCGCATTAATTATTAATTTATAACTAATAAGTAACACAAATATAAATATAATATGAAATATCTACACAGCACACTGACAAACCGTCTCCGCTCCGAATCGTTTTTCGTATACAATGATATTATATCATTGAATTAAAATTTAATACCAACCATATTATATAGTGATCCACTTGTAAAATACTGTGCAGCAGAGCTACAAAGTTTTAGAGTTTGAATTTTGACAGAACTTTGAGCGTTTGAAGTCTAATTTTTACAACATTATTGAACTATTAATTAACTCGATTTCTCATGCAGTGATTTTGTTATGTTGTTGTAATTCAAAAACGACTTAATGTAGGTTCTTTAAAATTTCACTGAATGTTTATATTTTCATTTTCTTTGCACCATACAATTTTGAAAATATTTTGACTTTTTTTGAGCTGTTTAAGGACATTTTCAATTTACTATTTTTTTAGTTTTTATTTCTATAAATATCAATAAAGTTTTATCTGTTGGGCCAAAAAGTGTAAACATTTAATACAAGGCTCCTGATATATTTTTACAATATCAGTTGAAAAATATTAAAAATACATAAGCATAATTTTTTTTATAATCATTTAAAGATCGAATTTTGACAAAATTTAAAAATAATTTTGTAGTTAAATTTATAAAATATTCAACTTTTATATCTAAGGATTGAACATTTTAAATAAGTACCTACCCCGTAAATAAGTTATAACTTATAATATATAAATTTCTTTTATTCATAAAAATATCATCAAATATACTTAGTTATTTAGTAATATCAATATATCATAGGCTACACACTTAGATCATATACCATGGATGGAGCCACAGCGTATTTCATCAATACAAATAAACGTCGTCGATTAGGTGATCGATATGAGCATCCGCAACGCTACTTCTCGCATATTTATTCACAGATGCATTGCGCTTGCGCACATTGATCACCTAATTCTGTGACTCGTCGCTATATCGGCAACAAAATCATACGCTGTGGCTCCATCCATAGTATATGATCTAAGGCTACACACCACTTGCCCACCTTGTTGATATTTTATTTAATGTTTCAAATCCAGTTTTCTCCAACACCATTTTTAATTCGTTTTGTATAGGTTTACTAGTTACCACAGTGTGCCACCATTGGGTAACTTCCCCTCCCGTTAATCATCCCCATCACATTTACTTATTGTAATATATATATATAATTATAGATTGTAAATAACATTTTTGTCAAATAAAAAAAACATTGAAAAAAAAAAGGTTTACTAGTAGTTTCAATTTTTGATTGTTGAACTTTCCGTTGTAAATCTATCACTATTTTTATAGTGTCTGTTAGTGGCAGACAGGGAGGCTCTAAAAGCTTGATAGTCTCAGGCAATGACCTAAAATTAGTTTTTATGTAAATTTAATTACATTTTTTAGTTTGATTTTTGACTTTAGCTGTGGCAGTTGTTTCTTCTCTATTCAAATATTTTTTTTTTACTAAAACATTTTTGATTGAACTCAAGTGTTCCCAATAATATAGATATGCGTTTATCCATGTTCCCCACCTAGTAATTACAGGGTTATGTGGTAAGGCCGTAAGGATATGCCCAATGGTTGATTTGGAAATAAAAAAGATAGGGGATGTTGGATAAACGAGAGTTCCACACAAAAATTAACTGTCTCGTTACCGTGGAAGCCCTCCACACCACCCTCTCCACCCATCAACCAATCATACCAAAACAATATTAAATTTATTCGACAAATACATATAGAAAAAAAAAACACTTATTTATTATTTTAGATTCTGAGCTGAGCGAGGGATCTAGTGTTTTTTTATATCCTGTATACAAAATAAATTTCTACCAGAAGGAATACTTAGATTTCAAAATATAGTACATTATATTTTAGCAAATTGGAGCAAGATGGTATTTTGGTAGGTCATTTTTCGAAGTTCCCAATAGTTATTTAATGCCACGGGAAAAACCACTGACAAATTACAAAAAACCGCTAAAAATGTATTAGCAACATATCGACCAGCTGCATCTGAAATTTCATCTATTGAATTCCAAATTTTTTTTTT
>WHPZ01588309.1:0-21762 GCA_016617965.1 Macrosiphum rosae
TAAGTAGGTATTATTGTATAATGTTTGTTCGAGCGTAGGGAGAACATTTTTTTTTGGTTATTTACTTGTAAAAAAAAGGCGTATACTGAATTAGGGGCGTCATATTTATGTCTGCTCCTCCATAAATTGTCCCTTAATACGGCCTTGCGGGTACTGAACATAAAAGAACATCACTGTAAAATCAGTACGTACCTCAGAATTTAAATTGTTATCAAACTTAAACAAATTTAAAAATTTAAATCGCCAATAATAATTAAGTATTATATTCTGTTCAAGTTAAGAAACGTAGTTGGTGGTCTACTTGTGCACAGTGGTTTGGCAATACTACACAGCAAGTATTCAGATACTTGACTGGGTGGGGGTGACAAATAGGTGTTGCGTGACTGTGGCCCAACAAACCCTCTCAAAACTTTTTATTAAGGTAATAAAAAGCCAATGGAGTGAGATCTGACCCCACATCCCCCCTTTGTCTAAACCACTGCTGCCGACTACGTTTCTTATCTTGAACAAAGTATAGTTTGAAAATTTTTAAGATTCCAGCGTATAGTATATAACTATGTAAACAATGGTTGAAAGTTGAAAGTTTCTAAATTTACCATTTTTTGAAGTATAAAAACTAACTTAAATCATTTAACGGCAAATAATTATTTTTCATTTTAATATCCTATTTTGTCATAATTTTTATTTCAAACGCTTAACAAAAAAATGTGTGACTTGTATTTTTGATAGTTTTAAATTGCTAAATGATCAACATATGAGATAATAATATTCCTATTTCAATCCTTTCTGAATTACAAAAATAAAATAAAGTTGATATTGACAAAAACTAATGTTGTGTTAATGACCCTGTTTTCCCTCCATTTTCTGTTAATTTTTCCCAATTATAATGGAAAGTTTTGGGATTTTTCTATTTTTGACATTGTAACTACCTCGACCTTTATCAACATTTTATACTAGAAACCACTTTCAATAGTCCAATTTTCAAGTTAGAGCAAATTTACTGATGAAAAAAAAAAACTCTTTCATCCCTCGCTCTTCTATCTATAATTTTATTACTCTATAATTGCATATATTAAAAAAATCTGTAATGACAGAAAGTATATAAAGCTTTTCTCGATTTTTTTGTATTTCAGATGATATAGAAGATCGATTGAAATGTATTATTATTCAAGGGTTCACTGTATTGGAACATGAACTACATTTTATACCTTTACCATATTTAAGTTTATTAAAATATATACTATGTGATTATGAACAAAATGAAGATAATTCCATATTAGCTATCTGCAAGAATTTTAAGGATAAATATGAAAGTTTCTTAAAAGACAATAAATATAATATGATAACACGTTTAACATTACCATTGTTTTATATTACATTGATAAAAATTGATGGTAGACCTCTTAAAGAGTTAGTATATTAATATTTATATATATATATATACACGTGTTTAAACTATACTCTAAATAAAAAAAATATTTTTATTGCAGCTTAGTGTTTAATAAAAAACTTGTTTCTTTTATAAATGAAATTTGTATGAAGATGTTTTTTGCTATTGTTAAAAATAATACTGAAAAATCTGTCACATTTTCTGAAAATAGTGAGTATTTATAAATTTATGAGAAATTTATTTATTTATAATGTTGGATTTATTATACTTTCAAGGTTCCCCGAATTCTGTAATGGATGAGTACCTGTGCTTAAATATTTCTAGTAAATGCTGTTTTTTGTTGACTGCAGTTCGTGGAATGCATAGCGATCCATCATTACCTAATAAACATCTTTTGAAAGAGTATGAATCTTATTGTTAAAATAATTTAAAAAAATATTAACTTAAAAATATAAAGACATCAAAATATATTTATGCATGTCATTAAAATTTTTTTAAATATTATTAATTGTTTTTTTAGTGATTTGACTGCTGCTAATAAATCAGTATTAGAATCAGTTTTAGAGTTTGTTTTTGATTCTAAACAAGCTACCAATCCATATGCATTAATACAAGCATCAGAAGTAGAAGAAATCAGAGCACATGTATGTACAGTTAATTAATTAATTAATAAATATTTAGATTCTAATTATCCTACAGAAAATGTAGGCATTGAAGTTTCTTAAAAACCCTTCTTTAAAAATGTCAAAGCAATATAATAATTAAAAAAAAATTACAATTTAACCTTAGTATAATAAAAGATTAGTTTTCTTTTCATTTGTAAAATGTATAGATTATTATCAAACTCATACGCCACTGTATGAAATTATTTTGTCAATTGATAACTACTTCATGATGAATCTAAAAATAACTTTTGAACCCTTAATCGTTTTATGAATTTATTACAATATTTTATATTCTATATTTATGTTTTTATTATCTATCTATATATTATAGCCTAGCCGGAACGACTGGACGGATCTGGCTGAAATTGGCATATATATAGCTATTATGACGTAGGCGTATTCTAAGAAAGGATTTTTGGAAATTCAATCTAAAGGGAAAATAAGGGGCTGTAAGAATATAATAGTGGCGTCATCTATCAAGCAATATCTTAATTAAATGTACAATATTGGTTTTAAAATACAAAACGTACGAACTTGATATTTGGAATCCTTAGTGGTTCCTCTAATAATCTAGATATGCAACAAGAAAGAATTTTCTAATATTTGTTTTTAATGAGGTGCTAAACAGGGATCTTAAGATTCACGGTGGATATCGAAACTTTTTTTTGGTTTATTAATGGTTGCCTTTAGTTGCAGGTTATATATGCAAATTAATCCACAAATCTAGGTACAATTATGCCAGTTTGTCCGTAAAAATAAAATAAAATGATCTCCCAGGATATATTAATATATAAATATTAAATACTCCTAAAAATCCGGGATAATCGATCAACTATGACTTCAATACTATTTTAGGTACACTGTATACAAATTTTTTTTCAACTACAAAGCTGTACTAATATAAGCTATATTTTATCTCCCACCTCGCTGTGTCCGCAATCTACCACAGGTGTATTGCCTACCTGATAATATACTGTTCACATAACCATAAACAAAACTTACGGGGGATCGCTAAAAATTAAAATACAATGAGATTTTGTTTCCATACCTATGCACAGCGAATTACACCCAAAATGAGTTAATTAATTAAAAATTTTTTCTAGGGGAACGCTGGCTTTTTCAACTAGTTTTACATTAACCTTTTTTTTTCTATGTACATAATAGGATCGATTGGCAGCCTTTAATCGCATTACAAAAATGTTGAAAATTATTGATTTTGTACAAGACTCATCCAATCATATCTCATTGAGTCATATGTGTAAGGTAATATGAACTATCTTCTATTTTTAATATTAATTAATTTTTTGTATTAAGTATCAAGCCATAATGATATTTTTTATATTAATCAATAATAGGTTTTTGAGGCATTTATTTGTGGTCTTTTGGAGTTGTACCAGTCACAATTAATCGGACATCATATTATTGATCATTATTATTCAGCTATTAATACAGTTCCAAGATCAATTAAAAGACAGATTCAAAATGCTGTTCTTAATATTTACAAACATTTTGAAATATATTTAAGGATGAATGTTGCGACATCAGAATTATTTTCTATTCAAATATGTATTCTTTCATTACTCAACATGCATTTTACATCGTCAGATTTCGAGTATTTACTGTCAAATAATTTACCTGAAATGTTGGTTAGTACTTGTAAACTTCATGTTCCATTTATGTCTACTGATCGATACTCATTAGTAATAGTAAAAATGACAAGTAATATTTTATACATTTTGGCAGTATCTGGATGGTATGTTATTTTCATAAAATCTTGTTATTACTTAAATTTATTTATTTAGTTAATATAAATTTTTTTATTTAGCAATGCAAATTCTAGTTTTGAAAGTATTAGAGCCGTTTTTGTGAACGTACATAATCTTTTAGATATACTAATAAATTCGAGACAATGTTCTATTATGGAACAAACTTTTTCTGAAAATCCAAATAATATGCTAATTGAAGGGTAAGTAAAACAGTAGTTTTATCATATAAATTATATTTTTAATTAATAAACTATGTTATTTTAAGGATAAACTCACCAGATTCATATCCAGTGCAAAGTTATATTTGTGATTTATTATCGTTTGTTTTACAATGCACATCATTTTCTCCTTTGTGTATAAGTTCTCACCAATGGACTGAAACTCTTCTACGCCTAGCTCAATGTTCTAGTACTATGTTTTTAGCAGAACATTTTCGCTGCAAACTTTTAATTTTGAAATTATTACGTCATATTTTGCCCTGTTTGAAATCATCCAATAGTGGTCGTAAAAAAGTATGTATTGAATTATATTAATTTTAATTAATATAGTTTTTAATTTATAGTTTTCATAACATTATAATATCATCATCTGTTTTCTTTTTCTGCATGATTTTTTATGAAAAAAAGTTATTGAAAATAGTGTAGTCTATTTAAGTTTAAATTGAAATCATTATCTCCTTTATCTTTACATTATTCATCTGGTCAGGGTTTCTGACTTTCAATTTCAGGAATTAATTTTTTAAGTCTGTTAGTAATCATTTAGTTAAAAGATATAGGGATTATTGACAAGTTTAAATACTGTGCAATTATGTGGTAAAACTTACTATGATAGTCCGTGCAACGAAAACTGGCCGGTTACCCACCGAAACCCATCCGCTATGAACGTTCCACGGGTTCTAAAACTGCGCTCCCCCCTGTGACGCTTACACAACTCGGCAATTAGTTTTGGAAGTATGACGACCACTGAGTGGAAATGGCCGCTAGAGTCGCGCCGGTCACCGGAAAGTTTTCGTTGCGGGAACTATAGTATCCCAGAGACTTTTCTCCTGAAGCTACTTAAATTAATAAACATTCTATAATGAAACATATATTGGGAGATAGCTTTAATTTATATTATTGTACATAATTATGTCATTTTTAAAATTAATTTTCTTGACAAAACTTTTTGCGGAAATACAAGAAGTACAAATGATTGTATGATTTGTTGAATCACTGATGTTTTGAATAAATTTAACTTTAGATTGTGAAGACACTTTTTGAACAATTGGGTACTAATATGTGGTTAATTCCACAAAAAGTTGAAAATATAACTGCTTACTTGAAACAAGAAGACTTAGATAAACAAATGGGTAACATATGTTTAAATGGTAAGAAATTATTTAGCTTAAGATGACGTTATACCCGCATGTGCTGTCTCCGTCTTACAAATGCGTAATATGGAACATTTTACGCTCAGCAAAACACGTGTAGCTCCGTTAATTTAAAAATTTGAATTCAAGACGGAGACAACACATGCGGGTATAACGTCCTCTTAACTTTAATTCTTACGATTTGGTAAATTTATATGTTTTTTTAGATTCAAATGATAGTATGAGTAATCATAATATTGATATTGGTGAGTTACCATTTTCATTTCATGAAGAAAAGAGTTTCAATTGTATCATTGAAAATAGTCATACAGTTATCCATGCTCATGGTGGACGAGCTTATGCTCTTGGATCTACTCCTTTTGAAAGTGGTAAATTTAAATATGTTAAAATGTAATAAAAATGTACACTTTTTATTTGGTATTTTATTATATAGTAATTTATAATTTACTTTAAATGATTTCTTTGTATTTAAAAAGTGTTCTATTTTTATAAGTAGAAATATTTTTTTGATACTAATAAATGTATTACTATACATTTGTAAAAGCAATTTTTGCGCATATATTTTAAATGTATAGATCATGGGGTGGTCAATGAATCCACTGGTCATGGATGGAAAAAAAACATTTTGAATCGCGCATTGATGTATCATAATATTCACATTTGTGTTTTAAGCTATTTTGTTTGTAATTAGACCTACAGGCTAAACTTATTTTATTTTTATTTTAGGTGTTTATCAATGGAAATTTTTTATTTTGAAAGAACATAAAGGCAACGAAGGTTCATGTATTGGAATATCAAGATATCCCATTAAAGATCAAAATTATAGAACCACTTCTGATATGTGGCTATACAGAGCTTATAAGTAATTATTCAAGTTTCATTTAACTACATTTGTTTATATACTTATAATTTGCTAGTTGATTTCATTATAATCAATATGTTTTAATTTGTTTGTAGTGGTATTTTATATCATGGTGGTCAAATATCTCTTGTACTTAAAACATTTACTCAAGGTGACTACATTACAGCAATTTTTGATACTGAATCAAGAACTCTTAGTTTTGCTAAAAATAATGATTATCCAGTCGTAGCATTTCAAAACATAGATACCAAAACAAAACTTTATCCTTGTGTATTATGTTACAGTACTGCTGCTGGACAAAAAGTATAACACAACTTTTATATATTTGTTTAAAAGTCATAATATGAATTCATATATTATTTTAGATTAAAATAAGTGATTATAGAGCCGAGCGAAATAAAAACACTGAACTGTTTGCTGGAGAACCTTATTTAGCACCCATGTTTACATGTATAACTGAAAATTATATTGCAATAATACGAATATTGCATAACACTGATCAGTGGTTAATTGAGGTAATTATTTGTTATTAATCACACAAATTATATTTGTATTAACTGATATAATTTGTTAAATTTCCAAACTTAGTGACTTTTATGATTATCATCATTATTTGTTTTGATCTTTATTTTATTGGTATGAAAAAATTATTTAAAATTTATGTTTTGATATTATTAGATTTGTTAAAATTTAATCATCTTTCAGACTAAAACCATGTTATAAAGTTAACACGTTGACTGCGGACTGACGCCAATTGGCATTATGACGATCAATCAGTTATGCGTTTCACGCCATTTGGCGTCCAATATATATTTAAAGTAAATGGTTTATTATTCCCAACGCGTGACCAAATGTTACTTTATTATTATTTAACGTGGATTAAACGCATGTTTCAAAATAATAGTAAATTAAGTATGACCATATAGGAGCAGTTATTTTTAGAAGACTGTTGTTTTTCCTTTTATCATACTCACTAGGCAAGAACTGTAAAAAGACATACGCAATCAACGTGTTAATTTCAAAAATATATTTCAAATTTTATTGAAATGAAATTATTATCTAATTTATAATAATTTAATAGGTGAATGAGTGTATCTTAGAACAACTTTCATTTTTAAAAGAAGTTCTTCCTGAAGTACATTTCAAAGACAGAATATTAGATATATCTGGATCTATTCAAAAAGAACCAATTTGTGAACATATTGAAGAGGTCGATATAAATGCATTATGTGAAAAAGTTTGGCCTGCATTAGCAGTAATCGGAGGCCTTGATCGTGGTCTAAGAGTAGATGGAAGATGTTATGATTTGGATCAAAAATCATTTGGTACCATAATGGGAACTTTAAAAAAGGGTTTCACTACAGCAAAAGTAATGCGAGAAGACAAAAATGATACTGTCAGGTTGTGCAAACATTTTAATTCACATTTTAAGATATACATAATTATGCGTACTTCATATAAAGTACACGTAGCTATCATAAAATATTAAATTCTGTACCTTACTATATCCTGAGTATATTTATTAATTATTGATAAGTGTGTGGTTGATACAGACGATACAGTAATGTATATATTTTTTGTTTTATAGTGATGTATTATTTCAATCATTATTACCATGTAATAATATTAAATTTAATCCCACACGGTTGGAACATATTCCATCGTTATTATTGTATTCTATTGGGCGATTGAGTGGCATCACAAATGAAGTATACCTATTTTACAAAATTCAATAATATTTCAGACTAAATAACTAAAATGTAATTTTAGTTGGTGCCTCCAAATAACTCTCAAGTTAATAAAACATCTGATAAATGTCATGAAGAAAATGCTGTTGATTCATTGGATTTGTTCTCTAATCTAATGGTTATGAATATCTTAGATCAATTATCAGAAATAAATACTAACCCATCTTCAAGTAGTACAAAAGATTCAGGAGTAAACACTTCAACCAAGTATGTATTAATTGCTTTCTCTAATACTTTTATTTTATTATATTTATTAATGCAATTTGCAGGGATTCTTATAACGTTTCTCTAGCTGATGAAACTAAACTATTTAAACTGTGCGCATTACAGACTAATGCATTAAAGAGTCTTGAAGTTATAATGACTAGTTCTATGTGTGTTGATATATTAGTTAATCCCATTTCTTCAAAGTCGAAACAATCAATAGACGCTAATAAAAATGCAATCTGTGATAATAAAAAGAAACGTGATAACATTAAGGAAAATGATGCTATGAATAACATTCTAATGTTTCTTTTCAGGTTAATAGTAAATACTAACTGTAAAAAGACTTAGTTTGTATATTAAGTATAAAATGTATACATATTATAATTCATGTTATAGATGTGCTTTTGAAAAAAGTTTATGTTCAAAGTATTTAGTTATTGAAACAGATATGATTGAATCTGAAAGAATATTAAACATACTTTACAATAATTATCTCAAAGAATGTGCTGAAAATAAATATAAAATACCAGATTTACAAAATCGTTTAAAAACTTTAATAAGTTTTCAAGAAAGTACTAATGTGAAACGAAGAGAATCTGTAAATAACTATAAAAATAATTACTTATAGAATTTAAAATTACTATCTTAATTTTTAAGATTTCCGGGGAGACATCTAGAACTGCTGATGACACTCCAAGAAGAATTGGAAGATCACGGCGTAATATGTTACATCGATCAAACACCATATACATATGTCCTAATAGTACGAATAATACAAGTAATACAAATAATACAAATAATATTGTTCCTAGTGAAAATAGGGAACGAATTCCATCCATAGCAATTCCTCTTATCGAAATGGGATTTTCTACTAGGCTAGTTCAAAGAGCTATTGCTGCCTTAGGTATTTATTTAAGTTTTCCTGATATTTTTTTTTAATATTCCTTAATTTTAAAATTATTTTTATTTTTCTTAGGTAACATTTGGGAAACAATGCCACGGAATGTAGCTATAAATAGTTTGGCAACTTGGATGATAGAACATCCATGCATACAAGAAACTAATTTTGCAAGCTCAGATAGTAATACAGAAACTAGAGTAAGTTAAATCAATAACATATTTTAACTAATGTTAACCAAGTATCTTTCTAGCTACTGCATCCTCCAGCTGTAAGAATGCCATATTATGGTTCTCGTTCAGAACATCCTCTTGATGACAGTCCTTTAGATTTAGCTCCACGAAGACTGATAGCTCCTAGAAGACGTCTTAGGGAACTATCTACAGACCACACAATCTATAGAACTCCAAACTTACTGGTAGATGATGATATGACTGATGATCCTATGAACAGAGCTATTGCAAGCATGGTTTCAATTGCTTCAGATGTGGAGCAACCTGAATCTCCGTCGGTAATTAAATATATCTAAAAATTATGTTTTAAAAGGGGCAGATACAAGGGAGGCTATGTGAGCTGGAATCCTCTCCCTTTAGTACTATTTCAAAAATTCTTTCTCTTTGATGTTTTTTATGCTTTAGCAATTTTTAAAGGTATGACTTATGAGTATTTAATTTATATTTATTTGTAGGGCCAGATTTAGTTTTATTTTAGGCCACTTTACCCATATTCTAAAAGACCCATAGTATTTTTTTTTCTATACGTCATTGTTTAGCAACTATACATAAATCTTTTTTGTTGTGCGTTTTGGTTATCTAACTTTTTCTATTGCTATGCAGCTGTCATATTTTTATTAAATATAATAAAATTATCATTGTTTTTTTAAGCCACAATGGAATTTTTAGGTATTAAGTTTGTTGTTTAGGTGTCAGTTCACTGTTGAGTATTATGTTTAGCAAAGGAAACAAATACTTTTGTAGTTTTTTGGTGGCCCTGGGATCTATACCCTCTAAATCTAGCTCTGTTTATAAGACTAATGTACATTCATTTTTTGTGTCTGACCCTTCCTCTTTTTTATTTAAATATCTACTTCTATGTACTTATTTATTATAAAATGTACGAGCTGAGCCCTTTGTACAATTAAGTAGATTAACATACAAGGCAAGATAGCAATATAATTACAATGTAACATGATGATATATAACAGTGGTCTCAAAAATACGGCCCTCGAGCCACATGTGACCCACGTACCCTTTCCATTTGGCCCGCATTAAATATATATTTTGAACAAAAATATACGAAAGAATTGTAAAAATGTTAATTTTTTTTTTTTACGCTTTATAAAGACAGAATATTATCTGACGTTTATAATGTTTTATTTTTACATTAATCGTTCAGAAATCCCATTATCCTCGATAAAGTATTTGAAATGCGGCAAATCTAATCTACAAAGATAAATATCATTTGTTTCGAGATTGTTTAAAAATTAACTAATAATGATAATAATAATTGGAATATAGATCTTTGTTTTCCTTGTTGATATTACGGCACATTTAAATATTCTCAACCTAAAATTACAAGGAGAAAACCAAGTTATCACAAATATGTACGACTCAATTCATTAATTTACGATGAAACTTTGACTAACTTTCATTGAATAACTTTATATACTTTCCTGCATTAAAATAGTTATCCACAGATAGTAATGATAGTAAAAATACATTTCGCAAACTTAATTACTAAAAAATGAATTTATGAACAGATATGCAGATTTTCAAAAGTATAAAGATGATTTTCTACTTTTTAGTGAGCAATTTACTATAAATGTAGAACAATTGAGGGAAGATTTACAACTCAAGTTAATTGATTTGCAATGTAAATCTGTTTTAAAATCAATTGAAACTGTTGGAATTCTAGAAATGTTTAAATATCTTGGAAACAGTTCTCCAAAACTAAAGAAACACTTTTCTAACATTTTATCCATGTTCAGTAACTCTTATATATATGAACAATTATTTTCTCTCATAAAATTATATAAATCTAAAGTTGCAATCAAATTTCAAATGTCAAATTATGCCTGGTACAAAAGAAAATATGTCAAGTTTCAAGTGCAGCTCAAAAATAAAAATAAACAAATAATCAAGATATTTTTAGATTTTAATTTTAATTCTTTTTTTTTTTTAATTAATGTTCATCATATTTGTTCAATAATAATTTTGTAGTAATAATAAGGGAAATAAACAACTACTTGGTTTATATTTTTTAAATAATTTTGGTAATAGTAATTATAATAAAAGTAATATTATAATATATTAAGTCTTTTAGGTAAATGGATTTTGTGTGTATCTTTGCCTTCATTTTGTCTTCGGTTTTTAGTGTATAAGTAAAAAAAGAGGACACTTAAAATTTTTTTGAAAAAATATATGGCCTGTAGATAATTTGAGTGAGATCGCTGATATATAACATAAAATACGTGGATACATATTTATTTAAATATCTTATATTATTAAAAATGTAGTTTGCATTTAAATAAATGTAAGATAACTGTATAATATTCTATGTATTTATTATTTATTTAGGAAACACCTCCACGTATACATACTCCAAATTTAGAAAATATAGAAAATGTAGAGATATTCAATCCTTTTCCACCTCGTATTGATGGTGTGGTTTTGCCTTCAACGAACCGAAACTCAGGATTCAATGTTACAGAGCTTCGAGTACCGACCGAGATAATTGATTCTGAACCAGAAAGTTCACAAATACCTAGATCTAGTAAGGACTTTTAAATTATGAGATAATACATAAATTATAGTTAATTTGAATTTATGTATTGCAGCTGTTAATGTCTCTTGTGTAAATTGCCAAGAAAAAATTGAAAAATTAAAATCTTCTGATTTTGTTAAACCCAAAAAATCTCTAACATCCGATTTTACTCAAGGTATTTTTATTTTGTTATATTTTATAGATTAAATACAAACTTTGAAGGGGTAAAAGGGGGCTTTGATCCTACAAAACTAAAAAAAAAGGGTACTTAACAGATTTTTGAGAAGGGGCTAAGCCCCCTCAGCCCCCCGGATTTCTGCAAATGTTATTATGGTTATATATCTGGTTTTTTTTATGTTTTACCTAATTTTTGAATGTTGAAAGTCTTTATTGAAATTTGTATCTTTAAATTGGCGTCCAGTAAATTTTATTTAAAAATATTTACTTGCCACAGTTATATGATTGTAATATGGTATTTATGCTTTTATTTTGCTTAAGCTATATAATATAATATTTATTATTATAATTTTATAATTAATGAATTTTTTCTTTTTAGTTTCTAAGTTAATGGATCATTATAATTATCTTGATAAGCCATTTGATATGGATATGGTCTTTGAACAATTGAATTCCTGTAAATTTAAGCCTGAGAGTGTAGAAGATAATAGCATGGACAAACTTGGAATGGAGGTTGTTCCATCCCTCACAAGCATTGAGGGCGGTTCTCAAAAAATATCTCAACATTCTTCTATATTTAAATCTTTGGCCTTGGAGGCGGCATTAATGACATCAACAGAAGAACGTACAAAAGCTATTAATCGAGTATTTCATACTATGTCACACTTAGTATCTAGAAATATTGTCATAAATATTTTAATGTCACTTATTCACTGGACATTTGAAAGTGAAGATATAGTTGTATGGAAACTAGATAAGCTTGGTTTTACAAATGTACCCAAAATAGTGCAATTTATACGACTTCTACTTATTATGAATGTTTGGACTGATAGAGAATACAACGAAAATGAAATGTTGCCAAATAAATTAGAAAAAAATGTTCTAGGACTATTATCAAACATAATAATAGCATTAGCTGAACATTATCGACCAGCTTATAATTATGCAATATCCATACCGGTTCAAGTAAGTTTATTTTGTAAATTATACAATATACATACATTTAAATGATTTGTTTAGCAAAAGACGGGAATGTGGTAGTTTAATGCATATACTTTTATAAAATAAATTATATTATGATATTGAATATAAAACATTGATAAATTATCAAAAACAAAAAAATTATCTTGGAATGAAAGTTGGAGCTATCATATATAATTTCAAAGTATACTCCAATAATTGTATGTTTTTCGCCTTTTATAAATGGTCCTCAAACATTTTTTCAACTATGTGAAATTACTAGTTATGAAATTATTTAATTCGACCATATAAAGAGAATTGCAAACATCTTTTTTTGTATACATCATTATACATATCGTATATATCATTTGCCTAAATTTTGAACATCAATAATTTATTAATAAAAAAATGATACACTTGGAAGGCATTAAGTAGTATAGGTATGTGAGGAGTCAGTTATGGACAACTTAAACTCAACAAATTCCAACTAAATACATTTTTCTAACTACACACCAAATGTATAACTCTTACCACTAAAATTCCACAATAAATTAATTTTTAAATCTAAATAGACACCAACATTCAATGTGTTATAGTAAGTTATTGTAAGATAAAAATATGTATTAAATCGTCAATTATTTAATACATACAATACATATAATACATCCAACCAAGCCTAACCTTTATTGATTTAATTAAATAACAATATACCTTATTAGTTATTGAAGTATTTTTTTTTTTTAAATAATAATTAAATTTAAAGAGTTTATTAAATTAAGTAATTAGTATCTAATAAGATCAGATTAGTGATGAGTTTATATAGGGTTTTATTTTTAAATTTTTATTAGAAAATGTATTATTTTACAGTGATTCAAGTTAAATTGAAAATTATATTCATGCTTAAGACATTGATTTTTCTAAAATATTTTAGCTTCATTATTTGAATATTAATTATTTTTTTTATACTTATATACATATTATAATAACTTCATATTTTTGTAATGTCCACTAAGTAATTATTACTAATTAATAAAAGTTACTAAATGTATATAACTAAAAAAAAAATAGTAATTTCCATCAATGTTTATAATTTAAGATAAGTAATGTTTAGAGAATTATTATTTAAAATTAAAATGTAAAATAAAATATTGTGATCACATGCCAGTTTCATAAAGATATTTTCAATACATTTAATGTGCACGATATGTAGTTACTTTGTTAGGTCAAGCATCAGAAGGATTACTTTATAGTGGCTCTTTTATTTAATTTAAGAATTCATTATTGTTCATATTAATTTATAATTGTTAATATGTGAATGTGCTGACTATAAAAATAATCTTTTTAACTCCCACTTTATACTTTAACTGCCCCTTTATATAGATTTTGTTAAGTTTTACCAAATAAATAAAAACAATAAAGAATTAATATATAAAAGAAATTCAATCCCAATTACTATGTTTAAAACACCTAATGCATCTATTTGTAATGTATATTAACTCAAACATTATACTATAATATTATTATATGTATAAGAATAAAAATTTTATTTTATTTTATTCTAAGGACATTTTTACCATGGCAAGTGAAGGAAATTTAAAAATGCAACATAATTTAAAAGTTACCAAATTAGTTGTAAATGAATTTGTGAAAAAACTTAATATATTTTCTAAGCATGGTAAGTTATAAATCTATTATTTTTTTTATTTACTACAAATAAATATTTTGAATAAAATATAAAAAAATTTCAGATGAAACGGGAGCATTAAGTCCAATTGAAAACGATAATAAACCATCAGTTAAAATGCTTATTAATGCATTATCTGCATGTTTATTGTCTCATGTTGTTAGTAACGATATAAAACATTGGGCGTGTAAGCAATTAGTAAGTTAATTGTATATATTTTTTACTAGTGTTATTTGGTGTATTCAAAGTCCCTGGGATCATTTTTTTGTGTGGCAGGGGTAAAGATCTACTGAGCAATTAAAAGTTAGGTTTTCATTGTTTTTTTTTTTTTAAATAATATAATTCTTATAAATAGTTTTTGATTAAGTACATTTTCAGACATAATTTTTTAACACATGAACTTCTGTTTACGTATTTTGTATATAAGGACTTTACATTAACTCTTGATTATCCGTTATCTGCCACCTGAACTATCTACAGTACTATATAATATAATGTTTATATTTATTTAAATACTATTTATTATTTAATATTACATAATATAATTTTTTTAATAATATAACAATGGCATATGTGTTTCAATTTGTATTTTGCAAAGTAGCGCCCTATTCCGCGGATAATCAAGTGTTTACTATGTATGACTTTTGAACTCATAACACTTAGACAGTTGACCCAGCATTTAGTTGGTTTATAATGTATAAACAAAGTTTGACAGGAGCCCTGGTCTAAATTGATATTGTTTTAAACAATATATTAAGTAAAAAAGATTTGTTATTTAAGTATTTCCATTATAATGTTTGTACTAATAAAGAATACATTTCTTGGACTGAAGATAAAATCATAAATTATACTATTACCATTGATTATAAATACTAAAGTGAAATTAAATGATTTATTTTAGGTAAATATATTAGTTAATAAATCTCTACATAGAAAACAATTAGTTTTACCAAATGAATCTGATTTTCCGGGTGCATTAAAACGACGTCCAATAGTGAAACTGGAAGGTCACCAAAACCGTATAAATCATGTAATATGGCAACCGAAAGTAAAATCACTTGCATCTTCGTGCGTAATCATTTTTCTTCAGAACATACACATTTATTTCAATATTTAAAATGAGTTTTATTTTAATAGTGGATTTGATGGAACTATGAGGTTATGGAATACTGAATTAAGCTTAGAGACGACACTTATGTTTTTTAAATCCACACAAATCTATGGTAATGATTTAAATGGAGAATTGATATCAAAACTTGCATGGTCACCTTCTGGATTATGTATTGCTGCATCAATGGAAGGAACCCTTAATATTTATACAGTTCAAAGACGTCAGTACTTTTATTTTTTTTAAATTTTTTTGTTTATTATATTATTTATGTACAGATGTTTTTCAAGAAGATGAAACTTGCTTATCAACATATACTCAAGATGCTTGGATAACAGCTATAGCATGGTCTGGAATTTCAACAAAAAATTCTTATAATTTCTATCCTCAGTATTTGTTAGTTGGAGGTGTTGATGGTTCTGTGAATATAGCTATTGTTGATTCACTTAATAAAATCATGTATGAGAAACTTGATAATTTTTGCCGACCTGGAGGTTTGTACAAAAATAATGTACCTAATGTTTTATGCTTAGTATTACTAGCAATATTTAAACAAAATAGATAAACTTGTGCTTGGATATGTTATAAAATTTATGAATAATTGTTTAAGCTTATGTACATTTCCGAATGTAATGTTTAAGTACAAAATAAATATATTGTATACATTTTTCAATAAAAACTTTCTTATACCTATTTATATTTATAGTTCCAGTTTCTCATATAGCATGGCATGATGATTCGGTTCCATTTGCTATAGCATTTTCTTCTGGTGTCATTACAGTGGGTAATATTCAACCAATAACTGAATCTCAAACATTAACAATTTGTGAAGTAAATAAATGAGAATACTTGAAAAAAAACTTGTTAATAATATAAAAAATATGTTATAGAGTCCTATATCTACACTGCAATGGTCTAAAATGTTTAACATACTGTCTGTAAGCAATGTAGAAGACACAACCATTAGACTTTGGATTAAAAAACAAAATGGTTGGGAAATATTTCATAAACTGAATCATTCAAATGAGCCTACTTGTGTGGTTTGGTCACCTGTTGTGGGTAAGGAAGACAATAGTCAATATTGAATGATTATTATTATGTTTGTTATATTTAATAATATTCCATGTACAATTTGTATATGTATTTATAGGTAATAAAGGACTGTTACTTTGTGTTGGTACTGCTGTTGGTTCCATTAATGTTTGGTTAATACCTACTCCATTTTCTAAATTAAAACCCAGAGTACTATACTCATTCCAAGGACACATGTTTAATTCTGTTACTTCAATGAGTATCCATGAGAGTGGCTTAGTACTGGCAACAGGTTGTAGCAAAGGAAGTAGTGGTGTAGTAAATATTTGGTCGCTCTTTGATGGCAGTTTGTTGAACACACATACTGGATCCGGTGGTGTAGATGATTTATGCTGGATGGAGGACCAACTAGGACTTGCTGTTTGTTTTGCTCGATCAAAGGTAATTAGAATTATTTCCTATTTTTACGTCTATAATTAATTAATATTATTATTATTAATTTACATGTATGTTTCATATGAATTTAAGGATGTAACCGTCATAAAGTTTAGTGCTGATAATCTTACACATAATCGATTTAAATCAAATGCTCGAAGTGCTTTGTATCGTCGTGGACTCCATAATGTTAAATACTTTCGTAAATTTATTAACTCATTACCTGACTTACTTCAATTGCAAATGAACCATGAGAAACACAAAGTGCTAATGGGAGATCGCCTTCTATATAGTGATTATTTAAAAGGACTCATTGGGATTGCACTGGAAATTTGGCCAGATCAAACGTTTAGTTTTACATTTGTACCACCAAATACAAGTCATAGCATTGAATTTTGTATGTTAATTATTATTATTTTGAAATTAAAAGCTAATTCTAATTACTCTTAAAACAGACGAAGAATGGCAATGGCTACAAAGATTAATCACAGTTTTGAATACTGCTAAAGCCTTATTAACAAGAAAGAATTTCCCTGAGACGTTTATAAGCTACTTTTCATCTGGTTTGAATGGTACATTGTATTTATAATTATTTTAAAATCTTATACTTACATTCATATAAATATGCATTTTTATTTTAAAAATTATTTAGAAGAAAATGATGATCATAATTTATGGTCTGAAGCTATTAGCAACAATAAGTGGACTATAGAAGCTGATCAGCAAATTATTCAATGGTTTAATACAACTCCTCATGATTGGCAACCATATACCAAATGTGATGCATACCTTTGGGGTAATGGTCGAAATGGACAATTGGGTGATACTGGTATATTATGTAATAATTATTACCTAATTAATAACTAAGGGTTTGGATCTTGATGCTATGAATACAACTTGGAAAATTCACTTAAAAGATTTCTAAGCTCTAAACTTTTTTAAAAGATACTTGTATTTTTAAATCAAAATCAACAAAATTATAAAATTTGTTATGTTTGATAGAATAGAAGTCTATGGTTACACAAAAAACATCAATCTATATATTTTTGTTCCCTCAGATTAATGACTCAAGTTTCAAAATGTTAGCTATATTTATGTCAATAAAATAAAAATAAAAATAAATTGTCAATGCTTGTTCATAGAAACAAATTTTATGTAATTGTCTGATATTATAAAATAGCAAGTCATCAAGATCCTACAAGACCTTGATCCTGATTAGTTGAGAATAAATAAAAAAAAACTGTATTTATTTTTATTGTGTTTTGTAGCTGTTGGTCAATGTATTAATATATGGTCACCTATTAAAATTCAGAATTTTAAAATTGCTCAACGTATTGTTTGTGGGCAAAACTGCACTTTTGTTTTAACTAGTCAAGGAACAGTGTTATCATGTGGCGAAGGCAATTATGGTCGTCTAGGTCATGGACATTCCGATAGCCTTCCCAATCTAACCATGATATCAGCTTTACAAGGATTTGTAATAACTCAAGTATCTACATCTATTGGTTCGGATGGACATAGCTTAGCTTTGACAGAGACTGGAGAAGTCTTTTCTTGGGGAGATGGTGATTTTGGCAAACTAGGACATGGTAACAATGAGCGACAGAGAAAGCCAAAACTTATTGAATCTCTATATGATGTAGTAGTTATTCAAGTAGCCTGTGGACATAAACACAGTGCTGTATTATCCCAAGATGGTGAAGTTTATGTATTTGGAAGTGCTGAACATGGTAAATTAGGTTTAGGCGGACATATAAACAAAAAACGCCCGACAAAAATTGTTCATAAAGGTTTCTTGAATATAAAATACATTGCATGTGGACAAAATCATACTGTTTGTATTGGAGAAAATGTTGTTTGGGCATTTGGGGAAGGTGAAGGTGGTAAATTAGGAATTGGAAGCAAAAAAGATATTTATGTTCCACAAGTAAGCATTTGTCATAACCATGGGTACTACTTCAGTAAAGAATTATCTTAAATTAGAGTTAAAATTTTTTTACTAGGCAATCAGTACACTAAATGGAAAAAATATTAAGAAAGCATACTGTGGAAATGGCTTTACAATGTTCCTTTCAGAAGATGGTGAACTCTATTCATGTGGATCGGATAATTTACAAGATACAACAGATGTTTTATATACTGAAAAATTGATCCCTGAAAAAGTAAATATAACCTATTGTATTGAAGGAATTATTATTATTCAAATTTATTTTTACTTTATAGATATATGAATTCGAAAGCCAAATTGTTACTGATGTTGCTACAGGTCCAGATCATGTATTAGTATTGACTGCTCGTGGTGATGTATGGGCTTGGGGTAATAACTGTGAAGGTATTCTTGGATTTGGTCATGATTTACCTGTCCAAAAGCCTAGTATTATTCAAATTTTATCTGGCAAAAATATCAAACAAGTAAAATAAATATTAATTATAGTTAAGAGGATGTAAGCGCACTATTTGTTTTCTCACACTGACCCACTCGCAACATACCAAATTTTAAGTTCACAATAATGGTTATAATCATAATAACTTTTAAAATTAGAGTGGCCTCAAATGGCTTCTTATAAAATAAGGTAAATGTAAGATTATTATCTAAGGTATCTCGTAGGCGTCATATTATATTTTTATTTTAAAGCGAGTTAAGAGTATTTTAAAATTGTAAATTGTAAATCTGAAAATATTCATAACTTACTTTAAAATTAAAATATAATAAAACGCCTTTGAGATGCCCTGAATCTAACCTTTAAATTTTATAAAAAGTAGTTTTGCTCTAATTTTAGAATAATTTCATTATTGTGAACGTAAAACTTGCTATGTTGTACGTGGGTCAAAGAGAGAAAACCAATAGTGTGCTGACATCCTCTTAATAAATAATTATTAATTAATATTTAATATTATATTTAAGATTGCAACTAGTCGTACTCATTGTGCTGCATGGACAGCAGAACCATTTTCAAGAGACTCAACAAATATTTCTCATAATGATTTACCAACATCAATTCCTTACCAATATGGATATTTACAAGAATATAAAATGGCATCAATCGCTGCTAGAATGAAATGCTTACAACAGTTTTCAAATATTTTGTATACATGTTGGCAAATGATTCCATTTAATACTACTGTGAGTAATTGAACTTATTGTACTTATCTAGCTCTAATCAAGTTAAATAATTGTTTGAACCACTTTATGTAGGAATTTGATTGGAGTAACATCAAACGTTGGCATTGGTTAGCAGATAAAAGGCTTAAATGTTTATATACAAACAAAATCATAAAATTACCATTAATGAAAGTTATTAGTCGTACAATGAATCAAGGTCAAAATTATGGTCCTCAAATAATTGTCAAACGTTTGAGTAGTAATGGTACTAGTATGTGTATTTTTGAACAAGTTGCCAAACAAATTGTCAACATTAACGCAGAACTACTCAGACTCCCATCTAGAGCTTGGAAGGTAGTAACATTTAAAGCTAATTTTTTTTTTACAAATAAACTTCTAATATTTCATCATAAGTTGAAGAAATATTTCATTTTTGTTTTATAAGTAATAAATAATAATTAATATGATAAAATTTATATCTATCATGAAATATTATAAATATTGTGGTAAATTATTATAAAACTTATAAGATTATGCTGATTATTAAGGCTTGGAAGTTGTAGGAGGTGCATATTTTTCTATATGCTTTCTGTTTATAGCAGACCAAGTTATAAATTCATTTTATACAATGACAAGTTCAAAAATCGAAAATTTTAAATGCATATTTTATACATGTATCAAATTTAGATTCGGCAGGCAAAGGGAGACACTATATACTTATGTTACTTTAACTTTCAAGCCTGGCGAAGGGAAGTCCCTTGAGTTTGGCAACCAGAGCCGGTAGTCGTACTACTTGTCATACTCTAACTTGCTCCCTATACTTTAACTATACTGTTGTGGATATCCCTAAAAAACACAAAATCGCACATTTAAAAACTGATTACTTAAAAAAATATAATTCCGACTACCAAATTTTGATTGTTCTTAAATAGTTTACATAAGTAAGTTCCGAAAAAAAAAATCAAAAAATTTGCATGGGGGTGGTAAAGTGCATTTGTTTCAATATATTTTTATTGATACAATTTAGGTAATTACCAATAATGTTTGTTTTTAATATGGTAATATACTAAGAATACAGCAATGTTAATAGGTATATTTAATACATAAATAAATTATTAGGTTAATAATTTTATTAATATATTTTTTTGTAATATTAGTTTTTTTATGTGTATGTATTTTATTATTTTAGCTCCTATAACTTCTGACTTTCTGAACCCTACTGATTAGCTATAAATACATTTTTAAGTTTGTCAATACTAACTTATGGTATTGATCAATCAAAATTTTTAATTTCAATATATTATTTTATTTAATTCGGTGGTTGATAGTTATTAATTTATTAGTTATTACAAATTAATATAATCTCGGAATAAACTATAGGTGAAATTAGTGGGTGAAGGAGCAGATGATGCAGGGGGTGTATTTGATGATACCATTGCCCAGATGATGGAAGAACTTCAAACACTGACTGTAAAATTACTTATTTTGACACCAAATGGCAGAAATGAAACAGGTTATAATCAAGATCGATTTATATTTAATTCAAAAATGAACCATTTTAAACAGCTACAACAATTTCAATTCCTTGGTATGTG
>WHPZ01588311.1:0-30650 GCA_016617965.1 Macrosiphum rosae
GTACCAATAGGTCATTACTCATTAGTCATTAAATACATATTGCTTGTTGTTTTTAGCTATATACATTATACTATTATGTAGTTAATATTATAATATATACTGATATCATATACTGGCATAATGCTTACAGATAGGTGAAGAGCATTGAACATATTGTACTGTAGTGATTGTACACAGATAGGTGAGAACTGAGGAGCAAAGTGGTATGGGGCCCTCAGAACCATTTATTTTCTTTCTTGTCCCAATTTAAATGCAATAAACCACCAGCCGTCACAACATACCAAAATTAAGGAATTCGAGAATATGATATTAGAGGTATAATTCAGACCGCTGCCATTCGAAATTATTATTTTTATTATATTATTATAATTATAGTTAGGATACCTAAAAAAGACGTCTTATATGGCGTGTCTTGGCGATACGAGTTGCATGGCGATAACTGATAAGTATACTAGTCACTAGGCATAAGTTGATAATATATAATTACCTTCTATTTTTAAATAACAAATAAATATTTTAAAAGTAAAAAAAGTTGGTAAAAGTTCGGCCACTGGCCCCGGGGATATTGTTATGATTTAACGGGGGCCTGGGGGTTCTTTGCACCCCTAGCACCCCTGGTTGTTGCGGCACTGAATATTAGGTTTGCTTATAAAAACTAAAAATCAATTTGTTTTACAACACTCGACATGCAAAATAATGAAGGCCGTATTTGGGGGGGGGCAGGGAGATAAAGCCCCCCAAAATTTTTTTAGTTAATTAATTTAATTTATGGAATTAAATTAATTATTATAATTTACCATATTATGTCCCCAATAATATGATAACTGTACCTAAAGGTATTATGTTTGTGTGTCTTATATGTTACACATTATATATAAATATATATGTAGGTATAGCGCGAATACAGATTTGGTTGGAATTTGCTATGCCTTTATATATTATATAATACTAGCTGGTCCTGCGCACTTCGTGGCCCGTAAAAAATAACTACCCTAAAAAAAATTGTGATTGTTCAATTAATTTTGGGTATGTAACTCATTGCAGTAAGTGCAACTCAGCCATACCCAGCACCCTGGTAGGCAATGCGTGAAAATTCGATTTGATGCACGCTTGTACCTGATCTGCCCCATCACCCAATGGCATCCAATACTAAATAAATACTATTTCTATTAATTATTTCTCCTATAACCAATAGCAAACATTTATAAACAAACATTTCCACCGTAAATCTCAAAATCCCTGTTTGAGCACTTCCCCAGGCTTCTATTAATTTTTCGTAGCGTGATGTTATATAGCCTATAGCCTTCCTCGATGAATGGACTATCCAACAAAAACCTAACCTAACCAGTAGTTCCTGAGATTAGTGAGTTCAAACAAACAAACTTTACAACTTTATATATTATTATTATATAGGTAGATATAAGTGACGAACGATTTATCGACGGATGGGGGGCGATAACTTATTGAACAGCATTATCTATTTATCTATACCCGTATTGCCGTTTTTACCCGAATGGCTATAAAGCATAATATTACACATATTATTGTAATATGATTACATTTAAATTATGATTTTTTCCCAATTATATATATTTTTTTGAAACTATGAGCTATAGCATTACCAGTTACGACATCTGGACATCATCATCAGAACGTAGCTATATATCGAAAAACGCGCTTTAAACTTTTTCTCTCGTTTTTCGCTTACTACTGCAGGGTCCACCTACTCCACCTTATAAGGCTCCTTCAGCTCACCGATAATATCCATCACACCTAATGCCTTCGCTATGTTTCATAAATATAGACTCCCAAACAGCTCCGGTATTAGACAACTACAATTCAAATAAGCGTAATCTAAAAAAAAATTACCATTGATGAATTGAAGTATCAAATAGATAGGTAATCTAATAAAATATGTCGAATAGAATATAATATAAAATTTTAATTTTACTTAACCTATATGATTTTTATATATTTAACGTCAATAATATTTTATAATTTACTTTCAATAGGGTACAGTTTAAAAAAACACCAACTCATATTTAACCACACCCCTTTTGAGACGTCCTGTATGAAGCAGGAAGGAATTTGCCTTGTGAAAAACGGGAACCGTTTGGAAATTTACCTTTTTGTAAAACGGGTTAGATACTGCCCTACCTAATGGTTGGGTAATCGCTACGGCGTGAGTGATAGTTTAGGTATCTTTCTAAACGGACAAACTGACGAAGTCAAATGTTTATTAAATAATGGTATCTTATTATAGAGTGTTATTATTTAGTATACTTGTTCCTTGTACCTATACCTATCACCTATGTGCTAACATTATTTTACCTACCATATATACATATATATTACTATAACTATACTTGATACAATATATTATATAAATAATACATATAACATAACACATAATAATATATAATATTATATTATACATGGGCAATGGTCATTGAACATCTTATACCATTTGTCCATTTACCTGCAAACTTTCCACAAACCACATTCCCAACTCATTTTTTTAAAAATCTTAAATGTTAGTGCATACCTATTAATTATTCTTAAGGTATATCCTAACAACACTTAGGAAATACTTTAGATTCCCATAGTCCCATCTGTCTTGAGTCAAAATAACCAGGATAAAAATATATTATATTAAATAATCATAATACCATTGAGTATATAGTATATTATATTGTACAATATTATAATATAATCAATGATATATGTTGATATATTAGTATTATTAATACCTACCTAATAAATATTATATTCAGATTTAAAAATCAACATTTCTATTACAATCATATGACGCCATCTATACGCATTTATAAAAGGCAACGATAATACAATTTATACACTGTTGTTGTTTTCAAAAAATTAATACATTTGGGTTAATATTATAGTAAGAAAAACGAAACATTTTTTGAAAAAATTGTAAATCTACGATTAAATGACGTAGTCCAAATATTTACATATTATTATATTTTTTTATTATAACAAAATAATATTATGACGTACAACGACGATGAATAATAAATAATAATAAATTATGTTTCGATTTGGTTGCCCGACCTGGTGATACGCCTTTATACCGCGATTAAAACATGATACCACGGATTGAGATATAAACTGGTAACGACATGGTCGGAGGGGGCACGATTTGGGCGGTGGTCGGCAACCAAAAGGTTCCACCATAGATAAGAATACTGGTTTCCCAATATTTTAACCGCTACCGGTGGTTTTATTCGGCTTCACATTTTGTATCTACGTCCGTGTTTTATACAGATGGCGTTGTAAGCTGTAGGTGCTCCCCTCGCGACCCCCCGCACTTTCCCTCTAGAACCTACATTGGTCTCCCCTGATAAGCTACTCGTTTCCATTCCGTGGCTGATACTACTACTAATAATAATAATAATATTCGAGGCATTGTGTCTACACGCTACAACCAGTTAGTACAACCACAGAATAAAATATATTCCGAAAAACAATGACTATTTACTACTATTCGAATTTTACAGTCCACTCGGCTAATGCTAATCACACCTTTCCAATCACCTCGAGTTGTCACTGTTGTCAGTGGTCGTTATACAGACATACAGTATTACAGTTGCTGCAGCGCTCATGGTGTAAAATGCGCGAGTCTGTTAATAACTCTATGGTCTGTTCTGTCAAAGGAAGGGGAAAGAATAGTAAAATTAAATGTGTAAAAAAAAACGGTGGTGGTGGGAGAGTAGGTACAGTGGGTTTTCATTTTCCATTGCTCTCTCACGCCAACTCTCGACGGCGGCGACTTTATCTCTCTCTCTCTCTCTCTCCCCCCTCCCCCGTGCCCCGTCCCTCATTCCTACACAACCTCCGCGTCCCATTTCGTAAAAAGATTTCCAACACGGTTGTTGAAACGTCAGCGCTGAGGCCAACCGCAGCGCTGCTGTTGCTCGCCGCCCGTCGAGTCCGCTCTCGCTCGCTGTTTTACCTGTGTTCGTTTTCGTTATGTTTTATCGTCCTCTTTATTACCACTCTCGGTCGTGGGTACACTAATTGTAATAATAATATAATACTGTTATTATTATTATTATCATCATCATCATCAGCGGAATACCTTCTACCTACTTGAATCTTTATTTTCTTTTTTCACCCCGTCACGTCGACGTTCAAACAGTGCGTCCTTGTGTGATCGTGTGTCGTGTTCGTTCCGATTTCCGATGGCGCACGTCAAAATCAATATCACGTTTGTCGACGACGACGACAATTAATTTCGTCCACGACGCGGTGGTGCGGTTCGACGGTGATTGTCCGCTGTCCGTTCGCGACGATAACGCCAGGCCGCGGTCCGCGATCTTCACCCGATTTTCCTCCCCAGAACGCGAGACCGACACGATAGGCGCTGTACGCTTGTTATACTTGCTTATACCTACTTACCACCCCGCACAACAACAACAACAACAATGTTCAACGATAAACATTTTTAATATCTGGTCTCCGCGGTGCTCGGTTGCAACTCGGACGGCCGCAAGTCCTCCTTTTTCGTTGTTATAAAAATTGTAATTTATTTTGTATTTCGTTCGTCTTCATTTTTAACAAGTTTGTGTCAAGTACGTGTGCGAATACAACACAAACCAACTCCTAGGTATTTTTTTCTCGTTGCAAATTCTAATCAAATATTAACAACACAAATATCAATAAATATAAGTAAATACAAATCATTAAAATGGGCAACCATAACAGTTTCAATTTAAATCACAAGGAACAATTACACTCTGCCAGGATTAATTCACTCAACAAGGACCCAACGCTCGGCATGTTACCAATGGAGAAACTTGGAAAGGTATTCCATTTTTTTTTATTTTATTCTCATAGGTACCTGTCTGTTGTCTCTTATAATGTCATGTATTTAGATTGTTTGATAATATGTGACTCATTCGATTATGTTATACTTATCAAACATTTTATTTATATCCATATAAGTACACTCATTGTTTATATTCTATTCGATAAACCTACTATAAATTCAATCTTGACTTACTTCTATATAGATTTACTAGGTAGTACCTATCACATGAATGGACATTGATTAGGTAGGTAGGTAGAGTAATACATTGTATTTTTAACATATTATACAATAAAATACCAACCAAATGTAGATCCTTATTTAAGACCATTAGGAATTATTTTAGGTTTGATAAATTAATCACAATTCTACTTAGGTAGGTACCTAGGTACTATTTAGTAAGATTTTTGTAATTATTGAGTTTTTGAGATTAAGCATTACTGTTCAATGATTCAAAGAGCCGATTTGTACTATGGCCTAAGCTAGTTTTATACGAACACCTACTTATAGTTAACAAAATATTCACTGTTTTTGTGTTACTGAATTTTAAAAGAACCAGAATAGTATAGGTATTATGAATAGGTAGTTATGATTTATTATTTATTTCTATATCAGTAGCATACGTCATAACTACCTATTGAAGGTAATTTTAAAAAGCATGCCTAACCATTTATTTCATAGAATTTTCAGTTTTAAACTCGATTAGTCATTCCAAATACCTAGTATTTGCCTGCCTATTATACTTGTTTGTTACGATATTATTGGGAGCCAAAGTGAATAAAGGTTTGATTTTCATTTATGCCTTGATTTATGCCAAAACTAGATATACGTAGGTAGGTATATGGTAGGTACTTGGTACTGTTTTCAAAAATCCATATGTATCTGTAATATTTTTAGTTTTGTATTTATTGCAGTTGACGTAACCTATTAATTAGTTATTATTATTATTATTATTTAGTTTTTAGATATTTAATTTAGAACTGCTTATTTGTTCTATTTATATATTATAATCTCATTAGTGTGAATAGGTATTTGAAATTAAAATTTTAATATACAAACTGTTTCTTTCAAATGTCCATAGATTGATTAACAATATTTTGGTGTTTTGCAAAAGCCCCCTTCACATTATCAAATAGTGTGTAACATATTTGATGTACGTCAAACTTCAAATATTTTAGAAATGGTTCTAAAATATTTGGAGTATGACGAACGTCAAATATTTGAAAAATTATTTGATCTTGTGAACGGGGCTAAAAACTAACATTGTAATTTAATCACATTTACCATGAAAAAATAACAACATAAAACCAGAATAATGACAAGACTAGTATTATAAATAGTATGATAATATTAGATGTTATGAATTGTTTGATATGATGACTATACATAGCTTATACATTATAAATATAGATAGACAATAATAATTTTTAACTACATCGTTTATAGAATTATCACCAGTCCAGTATAATTAAGTTCTGTATGTTTTTACTTTGACCTCAATTCCAGTTAAATACAAGTTATAACTACAATCCAGAATAGGAACATAATATATCAACAATTGAATATGAAAAATACAAAGAAGAAAAAAAATACTTATAATTTTAAAAGTAATATTTCTGATATTGTTTAACTTTTGTATGTATTTTATATTTTGAGACTTATTAAATTATAACTAATAACATTACCTAATAAGTACAACCTATTGCAATTTTTTAAATACCTATGAATTTCTGTTATTTGTTGTACCTATTCTTGTACCAATAATGGACTATTAGGAAATTGGTCGGTTTGTTTCATATTTTTAGTTGTTATCCTATGTTATTCTATGTATAAGATATTTTAATTTATAAGATTTTTTTTTTGGGGGGGGGTTGAGGCTTCAACTACCGAGGTTATTAGCCTGTGAAACTGTAGGGGATGGAACACGTGTGTGTTTGGTAGATTTTTTAGTGGGCACCCGTAGGTATCTGCCATGCAAGTGTGGGGGATGGCAGCACTTCTTCTCCGGACACTGTGACTTGCCCGAAGGAAAATACCGCCCATGGCCGGGGATCGGCCTTAGACCGCTCGGCCATTCCGTCCCCTAATCTATAAGATTGTTAAATAATATTTAATTTATACTTATGTAGGGGCCTACCTTTGATGTTTTACTTTTTTGTTTCAGTTATTGATTCAAAAGAGTTTAGAAGAAGATTCAATTAATGGCATAGGCTGTGGTGTATTTAAGGTACTAATCTAGTTTGTTAAATTTATTAGTTTATTATTAATATAATTCATAACTATTTTTAGTTTCTTACAACTATAAATATAGTCTTAGGTATATATTTTATTTTTATTTTAATTATATATGTTTAAATATTTTTTCAAGCGATACTTGTTTCCACAATATCCTGAAATGGCTCGCAAACTTTTTGCATTTCTGGTAACTTCATCTGGTGGTCCTGCTTCTTCCCATGTAATTAGCTATTCAAACTTTAAAGCCCAAACTGAACGTTTGCTGAGTGTTTTGGCTGATGACCGCCAAGTATTGATGTACGTCATGGTGAGCGAGTCTTAATAATTTTATGTTTGTAATCGGTAGATAATATTATATAAATTTAAATAATCCATCGCATTCAAATATTAAAATTGTTGTGTGGGTAAATAGGTAGGTACTAAACAAAATAATACAATTTAACTGTTGAATATAACAAAAAAAAATTTATGATTCTATTGCAATATTAATTTAAATTAAACGCAAGTTACTAATTAATGATATAAATT
This sequence comes from Macrosiphum rosae, assembly GCA_016617965.1. Classification (NCBI taxonomy): domain Eukaryota; kingdom Metazoa; phylum Arthropoda; class Insecta; order Hemiptera; family Aphididae; genus Macrosiphum; species Macrosiphum rosae. The sequence goes on from WHPZ01588311.1 coordinate 7,592, forward strand.
AAAATATCAAATTAAATAAGCATAATAATATAATAGTATATAAAATTTATAAAATAACTAAGTTATTTTTGTTTCATATTTTGTTAAACAATAAGTCAGTGTCTTGGATTCTGTTTTTGAGCACTTTTGTATGGTTTTTTAATTACTTTCATTATTATAGATATTTTATACCTTATACCTACACAATACAATGGGGTTTAAATGTAGGTTTAAATGGAATTCAACATTTCTAATTAATATGGTAATCCATTTAAACGTAAGGTTCCCAAACTATTCACGGTACGGCCCATTTTGGTGACCCACAACATACTGATGACTTTTTTTCTGTCATTGTTGGTTGCTATCTTTGCGATAACTTTCAGTCATGTCATTAATACGCTTGTAATTGTCGTAGAGGGTGATCAATGTTAAAATTAAATTCAAACATCAATATAAAATATATGTAGTTACAGGGAAAATACTGTTCCATATTTATTTGAATTTATGTATAGAATATATAAATATTTCAAAACTCAACAGTTTTTGAACTTCTGATTTAATGGATACATAGGTACACTAAAGTTCTAAGTCAATTATTGTGATTTAGAAAGTTTTTATTTGATTGAAGTATTTATAACATTAACAGTACATTTTTGGTCTGTATATAGTTCACGGGTCTATTAAGTTACCTACTTTAATTTTAGTTCTTAATGTCATCTTAACAACTAGAATACTAAGTCGGCTATGGTTTACGAAACAGATATTCTAATTTGCATTTGTGTTTGTGCCAATATAAGATAAAACTGAGTTTAGCCTTTAGTTTTTTGTTTATTTTAAATTATCAGCCAAGCCAATCATAGACCATTACAATAAGTGGCAAGGCAGTCTACAATGTTGAAGCATCATCATCATTTATATTATCATACTATCTCAATTGTGGCATTAGGATCTCATAAAAATATTAGTCGTTGATATTAATTTCTAAACTAAAATCTAATTTAGATATTAATTATATTCTTTATTTCTTTGTAAATGTCTGGAATTTTGGTTTTTTTTTTTTACTTTTTATTTTAAAATACTTACTAGGTACTGTTAATAGATAATTGCCCTTGCCAATTTTAAATCTATCGGTTTTAACCTCTATATACTTTGTTCAGTTTGTCGATGATAAATGATAATGAATGATTCATTACTACCAATACCATAGAATTTTTTGTAATTGAACTCTATAGAAAACTGATAATTTCAATTATCATAGTATATTGGATTTATATTTTGTTATTATCACGTTATAATTGAATGATTTATTTCTATACTATTTGTGCTGACAAGTTAATATGCTAAAACAGTCATATATTTAATAGGTTTAACACATAATACATTAGCGCTTAGGCTTTAATCTTTATTTTATAAGGTATTTAAAGAAAATAATTTAATGTCTTCTGGTTATGATACATATCATTGTATTTATAAACATATTTTATAATTTAATATATTTTATTTATTTATGAAAAACAGACGTGTTGATTAAAGATATATTTATTTTTACTTTAAAATATTACAAAATTTATTGGTACTTCTATATTACATATTTGTAATTTGATCTGTAATAATTAAATAGATATATGTTATTTATTGCAATATTAGAATATAACTATTATTGTATGGATTTCACATCTAAATTGGTTAAATATATAAATTATTGCTTGCTAAGTAGGTATAATTATCTAATATAATGATAAAAGTTAATATAAATGATATAATTGTATATCTGTACTGAAGATACTATGGTATAAAATATGGTAAAATATAATATTATATATATAGTACCTAGTTATTTTAAATATTAAAAAAAAAAACAAAGTTATACTGATATTCATAATTTTTAGTACACATATTTTTTTAATTGAGTGTAGTATTTAATGTAGCTGTTGTATTATAATTTATAATATATTGTGTGTTACTGTGAATTTAATATATTGATGAATGTGTATACATTATAAATTATTTATAAAGATATATTAGGACTTTAGTCTTATATTATTTCAGATTAACTAAGGTCTATTGAATGTTTATTGTTAGTGAATAGGTCCTATGTGCTGGCTAAAAAACTATAATCGGTCATTATATAATAATTGTTAAGTTGCCTAATTACTTTATAGCTCATATACTCAACATATTATTTAAATTTATTCATTCAATAGATATATTGATAATAATATTTTTATCTATATTATCTAATAATAAGTTGAAAATCATTTGTTTTTATAATAATTGTTTAAATAATCTAAAAAAAATCTGATGATTTGATTAAATATCTCGATGCTATTGACATTCAATGAGGAATAACACCTACCTATGTGAGTTTTAACATTATATATTCTGTTATGAGTGATGATTTTGTTTACAAATTAAAAACTACAATATACCTACTTAATGAATATGTTTTTGTAAATTGATACGTAGTAATATGTGTAAATGATATCCGTGGTTTATAAAATGTAATTCAATAATTTAACTTCATTAGGTACATGAAAACAGGTCTCTTATACATTTTTGTCTTTTCAAATTTAATCCTATAAGAAAAAAGTTGGAAAAAAAGCCCGGACTCAGTTTTTCATTTTTGGACAAATTGTCTAAAAATACAAAATATTGTATTACATTTTCATTTATAGTTATATTAATAATTAATATAATAAATTATACATTTATATAATACATTATAATAAATTATTATTTAATATTCATTTTAAAAATGTAATTTTTTTATGTATTATATTTGATTACTATTCATTGTAAATTACTTATCATTTAAAATAATGGTCAATATAATTATTATTATTATTGTAGAGTCAATACTGTATTGACTATTTTTTTAAAACTTAACTAATTTTAAATATATTATTATTGTAGAATTTTTGATGTTTGTATTGACAATTTTTTTTTAATTGTTTGAAACATTTGTAAAAGCCAAAAGGTTTATATTTTTGAACTTACTTTTATATTGACCATTATTTTAAATTGTTATATGGTACTATAATATTTGTTAACTTTAGGTAAGGAATAGTAATCAAATACCTTTAATATTATTTTAATATTGTATAAGAAAATTAATTAAATTGCTTAAATTAATATTAAATATAGCTATATAATTATATTTACAGGTATCTATATAATATAGTATATAATAATTATTAATAATAATGTAATAGAATATTTTGGTTTTTTCGGACTTTTTGTTCAACTTTTTTCGAACCGGACTTTTGTCCAGGATACAGGTTTTTTGTATTCTGATTTTTAGGGGCTGTTGTGGAGTCCGGTTAATTTGGGTAAAAAACCCTGCATTTGCTATAAATTCTGTAGAATAATATTTTTATGCCAGTATTTATGGCACATAAACACATCATTTTATTAGGCTATTTAGCAAAATTGAGCTAGGTATACCTACTTGTTATTTTTGCAGTTCTTTTCAAACTGCTAAAAATGTGCTTAAAATAATTTTTATGATATAATATTGCTTTCAAATTTGATATTGTATACATTTTTGGGTAGCTTTCTCCATCTGCAAAGAATATTCTTTTTTTACTATTACTGATTGTTAGATGTATGCTGATGGAAAAGAAGAAATTGATCAAGACCAATTTCGAGATCTACTCATAGCTGTTTATAAACTTGCGATGGATCATTATCCTGAAGGGCCTCAGTCATGTCGTTATATATTTAAGACTGTCCAATCTGTTGTTGATTCTGCAGTGAGTTATTTTGCTTAATTTACATTTATGCATGTTAATTTAAGTTATTTTTTAGTTTCATAAAAAATTAACGCTAAAAGTGGGATACTTGACCAATTGGATACTTCAACATTGCCCACGGTTAATTGTCCTACTTCATCGGTATATTGTCCACATCTTATCCACTGGTTACAGATCCGTTATTGAAAAGTGCCCATATTCCAAACCTAATGTAAGTATATATTGTTATTTAAATAACTATAATTGATTTCTATGCAGGGAAAACAATTTAATAATTTTGAATATGATTCTATTTTGTTATTACCTCATTAGGAAAACGAACCTAATGTGAGTAAATTTTACTGAATTGTTTGTGATTTAATTAAATATTAATTGATTCTATTTTACTACAGGATCTCGAATTGACAACACCAGTTTTGGAACAAGAAAACTTGTTCAAAACCGAAAAAAATCCATTGTTGCCATTGTCTCAAGTGTGGATATTATCTACAACATTACCAGCATTATATACTCAACCAATTTTGCATTCCAAACCAACACCAAATTGTTTCAACACTCAAAACTTCTTATCAAAATTTGTAAGTTTTTGATTATTATTTTAACTCTTTTTCTGGGGACCATTTTCTTGATTCAAATTTAATAATAGAACAAGCAAGTACATTCTCTGAGATTTTTTATCCCTATTTAAATATACAATTATTTTAGCCTAAAGTTATAATAAAATGTAAAAAATATTAAGTGTCTAATAGGTAAATTGTTTTATTACTAAAATTAGCATACCTAATATTATATTTTATCATCACTTTGCTTTGCCATAATTCACACATACTGTTTACTCAAATTTAATATTTAAAATTTTCCTGATCACTCAAATTCTTTTTGTTTTTCATAAAATTTGAGTTTCTCATAAATTCTATAAAACTATAATTCAATAAACATTTTACAATAAAAATCAAATAACAATTAATGAAATAAATTTAGATACTGGCTCAAGTTAACATTATCATTTAAGAGGATGTCAGCACACTATTTGTTTTCTCTCTGGCCCACGCAGGCACTCGCAACCTAGACAAAACACATTAACGCAAAATCATTTTTTCTATGCTTTTAAGTTATCATACATTCATTTCACCCATTACAAAACAGATAGTGAATAAAATTTTTGAGGGAATGATATATTGATTTTATATTTGATTGTTATTTGACTTTCAAAAGAAACAACATTTTTTTGTAAATTTAAATTATGTTTAAATTGTTTTGAGACAATATTTAGACAAATCGATATGTCATTCCCTCAAAAATATTATTCTCTATCTTTTTTGTGATGTGTGATTTTACTCTAAGATAACTTAATTACAGAAAAAATGATTATGCGTTAATGCGTTTTGTCTATGTTACGCGTGGGCCAGAAAGAGAAAACAAATCCTCTTAATGTATTATTATATTATATTATATAGATATTAGTACATCTCTTGTTTTAATTTTTTTTTCTTTAAAAAGTGTATGTACTTTGTAAATTATGTGAAAGTAGTTTTTCAATTTCACATTTAGTATTAACCAGTTGTATATTGAATCTGAAATAATGTACGTAACATTTTATATTCAAACAAAAATAGCTACTAATAGTTGGCAACCCTACTTTTAAAACCAGTTTTAGTAACTGTAAAAATATGAAGAAAATAATTCAATTATTTTGCCTTCATTACCAATTTGACTTTTAGGTCGATAAGTTACATTAGGTATGTTAAATTTTCAAATAATTTTGTGTAATCGCTAATCAATTTGTTCAATCTTTGTATAAGATAATAGATCAATGTGTTATATTATTGTGACCATATATTTTTATATATTTCTTGGTAGCTATCATATTTTTTTGTTCAATTTTATAACAATTTTGAAGTTATTCTTAATAAAATTTCATATTAAAGTTTATTACTTTCTCGTGTTTGTAGATATTTTCGAGTGAAATTTACTTAACTTTATAATTTTTTAATCTTTAAATATTATTCTTATATAATAATGGGCTTATGATAACACTTATCATAGTAGGTATATGTGTTAGTGTACCTAAAATGATCACTCAAAAATCGAACTAACAATAACAATTTTTTTTTAAATTGATTATTATTACCTTTGTATATGTTTTCATAAATAACATTTTAATTGACTCCTCTATTTCAACATAAATAGTTTATTTCAATTTGTTTTTATTATACCAACACGATATTGGTATTTTCTTGATTTTTGTAAAATGGCTTTGATATGGATTTCGAAAATAATTCATATTTAATAAGTATAAGGTACTATACTTTAATACTACGTTTTAACATTTCGTGACATATTCTCAAACGTACGATAGCAAATTTGCATTCAGAATTGCAGACTACTGCAAAACCAATTTTGCATTGTTTACTTTAAATACCTATGAAGACTATTAGAGTGAATTTACTTTGACTCATTATGAAATTTAAAAGTAAGAAAATTATTTATGTTTTAATCGTTTGTTTTTTTGCATTTTGTAATTATTAAGCAATTTTTAAGCAAATTATAATCTTTTTTATTTTATAATATTTTACATACTCATACTCGTTTAAAAATTCAAATATTGTAGAAAAACCAAAATACGAACACAGATAATATTCTTGACTGAATGTTTTATAATAATTTATAGGCCAATTCACTTTAATATTAAGGCAAACAACACAAAATTGGTTCTGCTATCTAGTATCTACTGTTTCTAAAACGTTCAAGTTTTTCAATTAACCCTTGAATCCCTAAAAAAAATATGGATCAAACATTTAAAAAAAATTTTTGGGTTTGTCCCTCAAATTATTTATTAATCCTATTATACGTAATAATACGCACATTCCTACGTATTTACTCTTAGTATTCTAGGCGATCAATTTTTTTATTGTACCTACCTATATAAAAGAATATACAAAAATACAAAAAAACATGACCGTTTCCAATTCATCAACTTTATATTTAAAATAAAATATATATTTTATTCGAATAAAGAAACGTATTTTAAGCCAGTTATAAATGTGACCATGATACTATTGAGCGGTTAAGGTCAATGTCGATTGTCCTTGATAAGTAAATGTATTCAAATCATACATAAATGATTTTCCAATCATGATTTTCAATTTATTTAATAAATTATGTTGTGTCAATAGCGTATAGATAAAATAGAGACATTTTTCAGCTAGGAAGTAGCCAGTAGGTAAACAAAAAACGCATAATAATACAAGTTTTTCGAAACTATCATAGTAATTTAATTTTAAATGATTTTAATGACTATTAATTATTATACTCTTTAATTAGATAATCAGCAAAGAAACATTTTGATACCGGTAATCAGTTTACTACCGGTATCTACGGTATTCTAAAATAACGAGCTCTAGGGTGACGTTTAGGTATTGATTAATTTTTGTTCTAGGTTTCAAATAATAATGATACGATTATACCAACAAGCTTTTAGTTGAAAAACTATAATAATATATTTCATTATCGTCATATTATTATAGTATTAATCTTAAACAAAATACGGGTGTTTATATTTGTGAATATTTATTAATATACGTGCTACCTACGGAAAAATTTTAATTTTAATTTAATTTAATATCATAACATATTATATCGCGTCCTGCACCGAGGAGTTCATGATATCTAAGTACACATCGCCTATGTTTTCCGCCAGGATTTTTTGTTTAATGTATATTAATAAAATTAAAAAAAATAAAACAATATAGTTAGGTAACCATACATTATTTGATTATTCTAACTATATTTAAAAACATGGTTCTTGGGAAAACACATATATTTATTTTGGCACTTCTTATGACTGTAATATTTCGGTCGCGAAGTGTTGTACCTAAATGCAACGATCTTTTAATTTATAAATAGCTTTTTTTACCAAAACACGCACGTGCGTAAAAACAACATAATTTGGTTAAGACTATTTTTACATTTTACATACCTACCTACCTACCTAATGTAAATTGTACCTATCTATTTGTCAGTAGACAGGTATTTTTCACAATATTATTGTTTTGTTTTTTTACTGTTTTTATTGGATCTTGATAAATGATACGTATTTTGTGACCGAGATCAATATTAAAAGTGAAAACGTTATAAAATAGACAAATGGGGTGTGGCTAAACAATCGTGTTGGTTTGCCAATTAAATGTTCGTATTATTATTATTATTATTATAAAATGTATAGTACTTTTTTTGTTTGATTGATTGTGATGGAGGGCTATGAGATCGTAGCTTTGTAAATAAACAAAGGAACAAATAACGAAGACGTAATTCGCATTTTTGCCCAATGTGGGTCATTCGTGTATATTCTATTGTGTTCGTAAGGAGTTACTACGAAGTAGGTACACCGTACACACACACACATGAAACAGCATATTTACCTATTTCAAGGCGACTTGAGTCATTTTTATCAGATAAGCATGTATTAATTAAAAAGTATTCTGAGAGTAGATTACAATTTGAAAGATATCTTCTGTAATTGTTTACATTTCACTCCAATTTCATCATACACTAGAAAATATTATATCATGTAGCTGACATAAATAAGTTTTTTGATAGTGAATTAATGTATCATTCAATACTGAATTATAACACGTTTTCTCTTGAATATATTTTTACAGTACAATTCAAGATCAAATGGTGCTAATTGAGTGTGGAAAAAAAACAAAAGTAAATTTAAAACAACCTATGAATAATTGTTTGATGAGTTTTTTTAATTGGCATTGCAGTAGTATAAAATGCTAGTTATAGGCTGAAGCCCCAGTAGGTGTGGAACTGTGAAAACGACCTTAATTAAATGAGAGTGCATAAACTGTATAGGATCACTACCTAATATTATACATCATTAATGACACAACTAATAGGGATAACAAATTGAATCAAGTGTGTGTAATTATCAGCTAGGCAGTTGTAGGCAATAGTGGGTAGTTATTATTAAATTGGTAATAGAAAACAAGCTGAAAGCATCCGAGCTTTTATGTTTTATATTTCTATTACAGTTGGACTTTTCTTGTCCATCACATTGGACACTATTGTACAACAGCAATCAACACGGTATCGGAAGTAATAGGTAATTATTTCCAAGTAAACTATTATGAATATTTTATACTGTTTCAAAATGTATCTGTTTTTTACATTGTGCTTTACATACAACGTTCAAATATGATGTTTGTGTGCAGCTCTTTTTAAATAATTAAGGAATATAATCTTTTTGTTTTTTTTCTTGTTTTTTTTTTTTTTTTATAGGTTTTTACATCACGTGCTAAGTTATCGGGGGCCAACGTTAACGTTCTTGCGAGGTGATGAAGGCGTCTTATTTTGCATGGGAGGTACATCCGAATGGCGGGAGTCACACCAGTACTGGGGTGGAGATGACACCATAATTTTGCAATTATTACCCACTTACAAAGTAATCAACCGTAAGTACCACGATAACTTAGAATTAAAACTCTTTATAATGCCATCCAATTTCATTAAGGTGGTCCAAAATCTATGTATTTGAACACATCCATACGTGGATACCCAAAGGGCATCAGAGCTGGTAATGATCCTCGAAAACCATCAATTGAAGTTGATGACTCGTTTCAACATGTTACACACTGTGGCATACCATACAAATTAGAAAGTGTTGAAGTATGGGGTTGTGGTTCACCAAAAAATAGGTGTTTATGATAAATTATTATAATAAGTTTTGTATTTGTCAAAAATGTATTTTTGCTAGTATCTTTCGATTATTCACTAATACTAGTTATAATGTTAATTTCATATGATAAATCTGTCTTATATTTTAGAGAAGTGCAATTGGATATAAAGAATTGGCAAATCAAAGAGGCCGAAAAGACCCGAAAACTAAAAATGACATCTAAAGAATGGTTAGATCACCCGGATAGATACTTACTAGAGTTGGCTGGACGTCAGACATATTCAACATAATAAACCAGTCTTAATCATAATGTTCTTTACAGTCCTCGCATAATGTTATTTTCGTATGTGTACATAAGATATTTTTTAACTACATTTCAAATTGTGCTTTAATTTCTCGACGTACTTACAGTTACAAGAGTATTATTTTATCAGTATTAACCGGATACCAGATAAAGTTTACTATAAATAAAAGAAATTGACCATAGTTTTCAGATAGAAATACTAAAATAAATATTATAAATGTATTGAATTATTGGAAGTTTTAAAAGAGAAAATTCCTGTATTATCTTTATATATTTTTTTATCATAGCAGTATATTGTGTCCATAATACATTAGTGGAAAAAAACTCTCTTCATCAGGTATTGGTTCTATTTGTATAGTTGAATTAAATACAGACATTTTGAGTTCGACCCATTCCTAATAATTAAAATAGATAATCAAATAAAATGCAAAATTTATACATATCTATTTATTTGAAATCCAATCTTCTTTTAATCAACTGTTACAATGTTAGAATTTTAATTTTAACAAAATACAACAGATTTTTTTTTTTTTTTTGTCAAGTGATAAACCTGTGATACATCTTAAAGCTCATTTGATGATCGTGTAAGCAATTTTTATTAAATTATTGACGAATTTAATTGCAAGTCTGAGGGATTTTTAATCTCAAAAATGTATTTTGAAGAGCCATAAAAATCAATGATTTTTTAATCTGTTCTTGTGAATTTTTTTTTTGTGTTAAATTATTACAAAAAAAAAAATTATATAATAAGAAAATACTCTTCAATTTATTTTATTTTGGGGTGTTAAACAAAAATTCTGATGTGTCTTGTATCTAAAATAGAGTTATATTTGAAAGATGATATAAGATCGTAATTTATTATTATACAATTCTTTTTACTTGTAATAATTTAGTCATATATCATAGAAATTCTTATTATAATACATAAGTTTATATAATATATATATATATTTTTCTGTAATAATTGAAAATGTACAATCATCATTATTATTATCTCATAATAATATACTTTTGCAATAAATGAAAAGAGTAAGTTTTTTTATTGTTGTTTTGTGTAAATAATGTATTTATGGTTATTTTGTTAGATGACGGGAATCTTTTTTTTAAGGTTCCCAACTTACATTATTTTTGAACTGTCATAATTGTTTGGCACTTGTTCAACTATATAACCAAGACATTGAGTCTTGAAAAAAAAAAAAAATCAAATGTTATTTAAATATAAATTTATTGTCGTATGTTTATAGGTACCTTGTTATTTGTGTCTGGTCTATGTGCAAATTGCATTTCATTGTAGGTCTTTGAACTTGGTCTCCACGAAATGGCTGCCGTGGTGTTATGAATCAGATAAGGTGGTAGTTTTTGCKTGGAAAACAAATTTAAAAAAAAATTAATTTATCAAGGGATCAAACMGACCMYGGTGTACTTATTCTTATACTATGGTGACAGCGACTCACCTCAAAAAACGGCCGGCCAAACCTGGGCACGTCGGCATACAGCTTGATTTCTTCCAAGTGGAAAGTCTTGCACATTGGCGACGGTTGTCTGAGTATGATTTTAAGCTTTGAAACGTTGTTCCATGCCTATATTATATACGAGTATAAAAATGTACTAATTTAGTAAATGCGTCCAAATTTTTGTCCAAAATATATTATACATATTGTATACCTAATATGAACATTATGAACCTAGTTTAAGCAATTTTATATTTTAAGAGGTTGTCAACGCAATATTTGTTTTTTATCTCAGACTAGTGTGCAACATAGACAAAACGCATTTACCTACGTAAAATCATTTTATTTGAGATTGAGTAATTTTAGAGTAAAATCACTAATCATAAAAATGAATGAGAATAATGTGTTAACAATATGCCAACGTTTGTATATTTAATTTTTATTCGACTTGAAAATAAAAAAAAATTTTTGTTCATTTAAATTAATATTAAATTGTTTCGAGGCAATATTTAGTCAAATTGACAAGTTAAATCCTCAAATATAGCTAGCTTCAAACAACTTCCAGTCAAGTGCCACTAATGGGTGGCTTCTTACTCACGTACTCATGTATTATTTTTAACCCTTATCAAATATGCTAATTGTGCATAATTGTACAGATTGTATATAATATTGTATAAAAAAAACTATATTACTTATCAGTAATTAAATAAAATAAAAAAAAAAGCCTTATGAAATACGTGCAGGGGTGACTGCCGACCGGGTATAATATTATAACAATGTTGACCTCCATAAATGAATTCGAGTTATCATGTCTATTAACTCTTGTGCTCATTTTACCCGTACCTACCTCGGTGGAAAACAGCGAGAAATAGTCTTGGGCGCCGTTCTCGCAGTGCGGCTGGTTCATCAGAGTTCGGTTCTTGATGCCCACCTCCCAGTTTCTCGATCCCATCGCCGGTCCTTGAAGTGTATTCGATTTCAACAGTAGCACGCTCACGCTGGCTGTGTAATAGTTTCTGAACGTTATTTCGCCCACCTGCATGCGATTCAAAATATAGAAAATTAGGTTTTTTCGGTCGTGGATCGCGGGCTCTCAAATCATAGGCTCCGCAGCACTGTTGTAAAAATACGTATTTTCTTATATTTTTGACAGCTTGAGTACGTGCCAACCAGTGGTTTTCAACCTTGTATATTTTATGCCCCCTCAATAATTTCCGTAAGTTAAAACTTTTTGCACACGTTCTATGAAATAGTTTTATTTCATGTCTTATAAATATTTTACACCTTATGGATAATTATATTTTTAAAATTATGGTTCATATTAATAGTATTAATAGTAGATAACCATACTTAAAGTCCATTTTTACCTACTGCATTTGTTGTTGAGATTTTAATTTTATTTGTTAAGGTGTTTTATTTCATTCAATTCACAGCCTTAGCTAATTATAACATAATAATATAGGCAGCAACTTACGTAACTACTGATATAGGTAATATACCTTGGTATAAATTGTTCTTGTTTATTTTACCCGTAGGTATGCTCGAGTTGCAACTTGCTGGGTTTACTACTCATAAATCATGATTTTGAACTGTGAAATCGAATTTTGAATTTTCTATCATGTAACTAGCTGAATATATGACTTTTCTAAAGATATTGATGAATAAATAAAAATAAAAAGTGTATAAAATAAAAGTGTGCCTAATTATACTAATTATAGACTATAATTTATAGTGTATAGGTACAATAAAAAAATTACTCTGATTATACCTAATACGTTTTGCTACTCTGTTCGTCAAAACATTACAATTTTCTGAAAATATATTTTTATTTTATATTTGGTAAATATAGTTTCACTACAAAGTTTTTTAGCCTGCATCATCTTAATACATATATGAACTATTATAATATTATATATATATATGTAGTATGAACACAAAGTACCTAACTACGAAACACTTAAATATTGATAAATGATAAAAATGATGGAAATACTCACCTTTGAGTGTTTTTGCAACTTGAGTTCGATGTACGAACAACCGGTGAGAACTTTCTGTTTTTTGTGTATGTAAATCGGCACGGGACCTTTTACGCTGAAGTCCAACGGCCTAGACATGGACGGGCAGTACGACATCGAGTATTTCAGTTTCGGTCTGTGGCAGCGAAGACCGAAAAATGAAAATAATATTGAATAATGGTAATTACTATACAGTATAAAACATAGGTATATGCAGTGGCGGATTTACGGGGGGGGTACAGGGGGTCTGGACCCCCCAGACACTGATACATTCATATAATAGGTATAATTAATTAATTAATTTTATAAAAATAAAAATAATACATTTGAAATACATATTATTTTTTAAGACCCCCACAGAAAAATTTTGAAGATCCGCCACTGGGTATATGATATATAACAATAACACCTATTTAGTAAAACAACCAGTTTAAGGCGTCGCTATGTCTGTGACGAGTGTGACGAGAAGAACATTACTCGTAAGTATAACGACGAATGACGATAAGTATACCTACCTACTACCTAAATAAGTATTATTTATCATATTATTTATACTATTATTATCGTGCACACATAATAACTTTCATAATACCTCATTGTACGGCATTCGTTGTCTTCTTTTATTTTGTCGTCAGCACCGCCGCTCATTGTATCATTTGTTAAATCGTATAGGTAGGTAATACGTAGGTACCTATGTATGTATACCTAGTTATAGATAATTATATTACCACTACAAACGTTTTATTTTTAATATTTATAAAATATGGTTGCTAGAAACTAGAATCAGGCATTATCGATATAATATTATTCCTACGTTTCACCTGCCGCATCTTCCCCCGCTTGTAACTCCTTTCCTTATACCGTATACACATTGTATAAATTATAATAATACATCGCTACAATAAAAATAATAACGCACTCGTCACCTTGGTAACCACTAACCGGTATTGTACTTAAAACTTTAAAAGTCCGCGAATAAAAGTATATATATGATAAAAAATAAATGATTCATTAAATGAAAAAATCAAATAAAAAGCCTATAACCTTGGCCGTGTCCTAATATTGTTTCCAACTTGAGTTAATATATTAAGTTATAACTCTATAGTTATAACTCTTCAACACTTAACTCAACGTTTTTAATTTGTTCGCATAATGTTTGGAGCCTCATATTTTTTTGACTGGTTTTCGACTTTTTTATTGCTTGTCCCATGCAATCTTTGCCCTATATCGGCTCCAATCTCGAGTTTAATTTTGCGAATTAGCACCCATATTGTTGAACGACCATGTCCTACTAAGTGTGTGAAGCGATTGTTCCAAGATTCACATAAATTATTTGTCCTGTGTTCATTATTTAAAGTGGCTTCAAAGACATTCCACGTTTTTGGTAGAAATAAGGCTTTAGTTTTTCTTAACTTTATGTTCATACCAGCGCCAACTCTTTTATACGAACCATTTACATATGTGACGTCAAAGTCAAAGTAATTTAATAGTTCATTCGCTTCAGGGATATTAGTTTGTTTTAAAAACTCCATTAACTCGTAAACCCGCTCAAGGGGAAGGAATGCCAGACCATCAATCATACATCAATCATAGAACAAATATTACTAATTTTGTCATCATTCATATACATTGTTTGTAAACCTAACTCCCGGACTTTACGAAATGTACTTTGACAAAGATGGTAAAAGCACTCTCTAATTTAATTCTGAACCAAAAACATTATTAGCCGCTGTAATTACTGCGCTTTTTCAAAATCTTCGTGTAAAATCCTGGGGTCGGGGAACAAATTTTGTTCTTCACATTTTTCAATCATGGTTTTAAACATAGTTTCATAAATTGAAGTCGTCTTAAGTTCTAATAAACAATAAGCAGCAGTAATAAAAAAATAATTTGTAGGGACTCGTATTACATATAATAACTGCATAAAATAATCATGACTGAAGCTAAAATTTCCATCACAATACCAAGTGCTTGCTTTTGTCAATATACGAAGTCCTTCATCCACAGCGAATATTATAACTCGTTCATGGTTTAAATCCAAGTTGTCGGATAACAAAAACCGTTTTCCTTCATTCAATGACCAACCACCTAAATTACAAATTAAATATAATTTATATTGCACGGGATAACTTGTTCAATAATTTACGATAATTATCTAAAGTAGTGATTCCCAACGTGATAATACCCAACAGTAATTCTACTGTGGCTTTCATTTTGATTGTTCATAACTTGTTGCAATAACATTTATAGGGAAATGCATATAATCAAAAATAATAATGTACCAAAACTAATATAGGTACAGAATTATGCAGTGTTCAGTGTTGTAAAGTGTATACATAAAATGTAAATGTATACACTTTACAATATAATCATTAAATAACAGCCAAATGGTAATAAACAAGCTTTTATCTTCTCCATAATTGTTTATATCGATAGGTAAGCTTTGTTTAGTCGAATACGGTGTAATAATTTGGTGTATATATAGTCGTATATACCTGCATTCACTACAGAATTTAGTAGATAGAAATAAAAATTGTGTATAGGGTTTTGTCTTTTATGTTAATTAAATGGCTGATTATAAAAATTAAACTATATTTTTTTTTAATTTGTCCGGGGGGAGGAGGTGTGAGATTTTTGAAAATCTAAAATTGGCGTTGAGTAAAAAAAGGTTGGGAATCACTCATCTAAAGTTACAATATTTTAATATTATACAATTAATCTACTATATTTACCTTCAATTTTCAAATCTTCTAAGGAAGTAGGTTTAGTAGGATTTAAATTGTTTTTGTATAACACGCGTTTAACAGAACTTTTGTTTGGTATAGGTAGGTATTCATTAAAACTTCATTCGGAAGATCACTAACCGCCTTAACAAAAATCTGACTATAGGTTTATCGCTAGATATTTTAGCACTATTTTTTATCTTGTGTCTTTCACACATTTTCACTAAAAAAAAAATTATTGGATTTAAAAACACTATAAGGACTTCACAGACTCGGATGACCGATGACACAGACTGAGCGTTTGCCAAAATGACCAAACTATTATCCAGAGAAATTCACTTTTAAAGCAAGATAAGTAAAGATAAATAATATGTGTAATAAAATTGTAATTTACGACTTTCGAATTAAAGTGATAATCTATAACATATACATATATAATATGTCACACCTTAGACCTAAGTAAAGATTAGGTGTAGTAAATTTGTAATTTACGATTTTCCAAATAAAGTGATAATCTATAACATTATATATTAATATAATATGGTTAGACCTCTGCAGTCCTTAGACCTAAGCAAATATTAAGTGACTTAACTTAATCATTATTAAATTTGGGACTTTTATTCCATCAGACTTTTGTTTGGGGATTCCCACTAACCACTAACCGTCAGTATTTCAAAATTTCATGATATATCAAATAAACATAAAATGTTTGTATTATTTCAGTTTTTTAATAAAAATTGTTTCGATCTTTTAAATAAGTTTTATTTTTACGTACCTACTTTATCTTCACCTTAATTTAAATATTCTTATATTTAGACATTTAGTCACAATAATGCTATCGTGGCATCAGTAGTGTATCGTCGTTAACGATAAGTCGTTTCCTGGGGAAGTATCGCTATAAATTCTATAAATGTATCTTTTACATTCTCAGAACAATATGCTTTCCAAGTACATAATTCGTTTCATGTATAGCGAGTGCTTCAAAGCTAAAAAAAATGTTTTGCATCTTTTGATGTTTTTTTATTTTTAGAGTATTTTTAGCATTATTGGGTCATTTTTTGTTGGTTTTAATGCATATTTGTTCAATATGTCACTCGTTATCAGATAAATAACAAATAATTAGTGATTTAGTGTTACATCACGGTCGTAGTTCGTATGTTTTTATTTCATGTTCGTTATTTTAATAGGGATAAATATTGTGTTAAATAATGCCCCCAAAAAACCAAAAAAAATCATCTATAAATTAATATGGTATTTTTAAGGTAATTTTTTTGGGTAAAATTCATTTTTAAGATCATTAATTAGATTTTTCACATTTTTAAAGCATTTTTTTACTTCATTAATTTAATTTTTTAGGTCATAATTGCATTTTTCCTAAGGCATTTTTAGGTATTTTTTAG
This sequence comes from Macrosiphum rosae, assembly GCA_016617965.1. Taxonomy (NCBI): domain Eukaryota; kingdom Metazoa; phylum Arthropoda; class Insecta; order Hemiptera; family Aphididae; genus Macrosiphum; species Macrosiphum rosae. The sequence continues at coordinate 24,899 of WHPZ01588311.1, forward strand.
GCCATTAAAATCCACGCCCAAATAATATGTAATTATATATAAATATTTAGAGTCTTTATGTTATTTTATATTAATTGTATTAGTTTTATCCTATAGAGCAGGGATGGGCCACTCAATGTTATTAGAGGGCCAATACTGAAAGTGCTAAAATCTAGCAGACCACAGAACATAATAAGCAAAAAAAAAACCTATATGTTAACTATGCCACTATAAATAATACAATATTATTTACATTTAATAGTTCAATACTAGATAAGAATTTATATGTACGTTTTACGGTAAACATTGATTTTCATAATTTCATAAATATAATAAAATAAAATATAGAAAAATCCTAACATTTTATATTTTTATAAACTAATTTGAAATGTAGCCCGGGCTAGTGAAAAATGGTACGCTGGCCGCCAAAATCGATTATTTGAATTTCGCGCGACGCGACCGTCACGTCCCGTGTCGCAACGTTTGCTATTCTGGAGCGCAGTGGGGGACGGTCTCGCTACAGTCGAGCCTCCAGCTATATCGGTACCCGCTGCCGTGTGCTTTGTCGTTTACTCGTTTTTCAACCGTCAAGCTGTCTTGGTAATTTTGTCGTGTATGCTTTTACTATTGCGAATCGGTGCGCCGTCGCCGTTAATACCGCCATAATTATTTGTTCCGTGCACCCGATCCCTCGCGCTCACCAACTCGTCGCACACGACTTTGTGTTCGCGATTCGAGTTTCGCTTATTAATTTTCATCGTGTCCATCGCCCGTCCGATTTTTCGCCGTGGTCACCCACGTGTCCACGTGTTGTTTTACACCCGTCCGTTCTACGCAGTTCGAACTGGCCGACCGCGACTTATTTATTGTTATTTGCAGTAGCCTGTCCGATTATCGCCGTGCCCATACACGCGCCCGCGAGTTTTCTGTCCGTCCGCCAATGTCGTGCTAACGGCCATGACGTATTAAATTTTTGTCGTCTGTGCCGTGCCGCGATAACGGACGCCCACGCGAGACGGTTTCGCAATACAAAGTAATGTCGTGAGTACCAAACTTAATTTTGACCGCGTCGTCCAATTTTCGATCTATTTTCGACGCCTCCATAGCACCGTCGACCACCGGACGCAAGTACTCGGTGTCTGGCTCTGCCATTTCGTCATCTTCGGCGCGAGTGCCAGTGTCCGAGTGTCGTCTGCCGATCAACCGTCGCTCCGGGACAACAGCACCATCGCCTTGTCATCACCAGGACGTCCTGCCATCATTGCATCGTATCAGGTCGTACACAACCACAGTTTTCTATAGAGTATATAAGTCAGTGTACACAACACTTTGTTTATTTGGTTTATATCACGAGACATGCGATAGGTATTTTGTATTATTTTTTTGGGTCTGATTTACACCAAGGTGTATTGTAAGGTGTCGTCACTCTGCACCCCTATACGTATACACTATACACTCTTGATTGAAAATATTACCACAGTTCTATAGTCACCAGGGCGCGCTTCCTGTTCTATGAAGGCCTGTCTATTCATACTGATAGAATGTTACACAAAAATGCAAAATGTATTAAAACTTAAGAATTAAAAATAATGCTATTTTTTTTTTTCAAATTGAAGTTAGCATTTACAAAAATATATTAAGTTTTTTTTTTAATCGAGTTGTCATAATAAATTGGAGCCTGTAATTATACATTAAATTTGCATTTTAATCATTTGCAATATTTTTTATCGAGAAGCCATCAATTATAAAATATGATGTATACTTCTTTGGATATTTGCATCCTTCTTAAAATCTTTAAATTAAATTGAAACTATTATGATTCTGCTCCTAATTTGAATAGTAGTCTGGTAGAGTGGAGTATAATTATCTAGTGCTCATACAAAACTCTAAAAACATGTTTAAAATATTTTATTAGGTATATTATTTATATTTTAATATTAATATAGGTAGTATTCAATAATAGTTATCTTATAAACTTCAAACTAATTTTGAAAAATTGCTTAGTTTTTTTGGTGTTTTCTTGTTTTTAGCACCTTGCTCATTTTTTTCTTTTGCAAATTATTATCATTCTTGTTTTGATTTAATGCATTAATGCTTTATGATATATTTGGTAAATATTTGGCTGTTTATTGAGCAACCAACCTTTGTCAAAAATGTTGTTTTTATATTTCTACAATAGCTTTAAATAATGTTGGAAAAATAAACAGTGAAAAATGCATATGTAGTTTTCAAATTGAAATGCAACATTACAAACATGATAAAACCGGGAAAGCTAGTTATAAATATTTAGATGTTTTACAGTATAATCTACGATAATTTAGTACAGTACTTCTCAAATTTTTTTGTCTTGAGGCTCCCTAAATTTAATGTAAAACTGTTAAGGCCCCTCAATCAAAATTATTAATTGTTTTTTCTAAATTAGGTATATACTTAAATTACATGTACTATTTCACACAGATAAATTACCAACATGTATTGTAAATTAATGTTTTAATATACTTTTGAAAAATATTAATAAAAATATGAGTAAAAATATTAAAATTTAAGTATTTAAACTTTTTCCATAAACGCTTATGGTCTAAAGAAAATAAGCACTGATCTACGATGACCATATAAATCTATCAACCATTTAGCATATAGATGTGTTTCTATCCTCAGCATCTTGGTTAATATATAATAATATATAGGTAATAGCTAGGGCTAGGGATTTCATGCCCTAAAAAACCTTAAAATATGCATGCATTTATGCCCTAAAGAATCACTAAATATGCTAATAAAATAAGCATTTAAAAAAATATATATTTGTAATAAACTAATAACTAATAATTAATAAATAATAATAATATTTGTTGATATGACAGATAAATAGATAAATTTTATTATATAGGTAGTTTAATTTGATTATTTTGATTTTTTGATTTTATTTTTATTTTTGATTTATTGATTGATTTTGTTTTCATATTAAATCAAGTTTTAGTCTAAAACATAAAATTTTAAATTTTTTTAAAAATCAACTTAAATTTGATACATTTGTATTTATATTTAATATATCTAGTACTAATTACCTTGAGCATTACATTGAACTATTAAATATTTCCTTAAGTTGAGTATTTTGAACCTGTTGTCAGCCAAAATATTTTTATATTTAGAAAAGGAACTTTCCATGACTACGGAACTCATTGGTGCAAACTTAAAAAATGGTAAATCACTACAACTAATATCTGCAAGCAATCCGTCCATAGATTCATTTTGTCCATTTAAAATGGTCGATTTTTTTTGTAGTTGTTCAAATCCAATATTTTTCTCCTAAACTTTTTTGATTATGTCATCAATTGCTATAGCTTGTGCAGATCCTTCAACTTTTGCAGAATATATATGTTCTTTTGTAGCTTTAATTATTTTAATGGATTCATTTAGGGTCACGCCTTGGGTTTCAAGTCAAGTGATAGATGAAGAAATAAATACATAATTCGATCTAATAAAAGCTAAATTTGCTTCCAAATTATTTGATTTTAAAATTTATTTACATTTGTTGATAGATTCTGCATCGTTTTCATCAAGCATATCAATTACCTGTTTAATTATCTTGAAATGTTTATAATAGTATAAACTATAAAGTCACATCTACCTATCCATGTACCCCACCTGGTCAAAGTAAACTGCGAATATTTTAAAATATTTATTATATCTCAGGTCCAGGAAATAAAAATAATTTTCAAGTACCTATGCACTTATAAAATGAAAAATTGTCAAATATGCACTTATAAGTTATAAATGAAAAATGGTCAAATATGCAAAATATTCAACTATAAATTTTAAATTTAAACTCGTATTGCTATGAAACAAATTTTTATATTACTTAGCTATGTTTTTAATGATTATTTAAAAACATGCAAACTCCTAGAAGTCCCGAGCCCTAGTAATAGCATTGATTTTATAATATACTATAAATATTATGAATATATAATAAAATCCTCGATAAAATCAATGGTGAAAGGTACAACTGAGTAATAAATGCTTATAAAAACGTATTCAAAATATATGCATTTTGGTAACACATAGGTATTATGAATACTAGTATTAAACTCATTATCAACATTATTATGAATTGTATTTAAAATCAATATATTAATTAACAATTAATAATTATTATTTTTTAATTGTAACACTTTGAAATCATTATGTATGATAATTTAGTGAATTTACTCTTACATTTTTCATATATTTTTTTTGTAATAGGAGATTTAAAAATGACAATATTTAATAATATTAATAATATTAATAATTGTATTTGATAAAAAGAAAGTATTTAAATACATGCATACAAATAATTTAGAGCATAGAAGTCATTATGCAATGAAAAATTTTGAATTTAATTTCTTATATCATAATATATTTTCAATTTTCTATGGCTTTGGTGTACAAAAGTGTTTGTTTATCGGCCTCCTTAGGACATATAGCTCTCCCGGTGGTGACGACTTTCTGTATTAAAATGTTCAATCAAGTTTTCAAACAAGTGACGACACCTTATCAATACACCTTGATTTATACCTATTATAATCAGGAGTGGAATCTATAAATCTATACGGCCCAAACCCCTTTATAACAGATTCTTTATGACTTCCTACTTTTTCGGTTAGTGTATCAAATATAATACACCTATTCATTCGTCTTTGTAGTCTATAGTATCTCTGAAAATATACCTATTAATTACCTTACTGTTATTGTAATTTATAACAGTCATTACACCATATACCCAAATATTAGTTATTGATTTCAATTAGAGCAAATAAAATGCCATTACATCGCTCCTGCTACGTGGTAGAAGTCGAGGATACTTTGTGTTTGTAGTGTAAAGTGGTGTTGGTGTATTGAGTATGATTTTGAATTTTCCCAGCCTCCTATAACTTCAATACCTATTAATTTTTTAAATCTGAAAAAAATTTAGTACCTATAGGCACACTGTATAAATTACAAATTAGCATAAAAAAAATTGAAGTTTAACTATAACTTAATTAAAAAAAATTAAAAGTGGGTGCCTAACCTACCATATTCAGTTCGGTCGTTCATTGTGCTAAGTCGTGTTTTGTTAATTAATTGTCCAAGTATAACAACGTGTTCGAAATGCAATTTGACAGTTTCGCGAAATGAGGTCAGTATTCAATGTAATACGTGTAAGCATGTATTACATATGAAATATTCTAACACGAATGCGGGAATCCTTGGACCTTATGAAATCAAATGGGATGGCATTCAATTGTGAAAACTTCTCAAAAAAACTTAAACAAGACAGAGGAGAAAGTACACCCATCAAAAGTATATCACAAACAAGAGGTGACTCAAATATCTATATGAACAGTGATTTAGACACCAGAGCTATAACCACTACATTAGACAAACTTATTAAAAACCAGATAACTACTAATGATACTCTCTTACGTCCAAGTAACCGGATATTAGAACTCGAAAAAACTTTAAAAGAAAAAGACAGCATAATACAAAATCTAGAAATAAAAATCAACATAGAACAAAACGAAAGAGCGTGTCTAGTAGAAATAAGTGGTGTAAATAAGGAAAATAATGAAAATTTTGAAACAATAGTTAATGATATCGCAGGAATCATAGAAGTTGATATTAATCAAAGATTTTTTTTTATGATTTTTTTAATACTAGGTAAAAAATAATTTAATTTTGTATATAGCAAAAGTTATGGCATTTGTCAGATCTCGGTGGGACACCCTGTATAGTTATTTTTTTCATTGAATATAGATTG
>WHPZ01588317.1:0-18415 GCA_016617965.1 Macrosiphum rosae
TGATTGAATAATATTATTCGTGGGTACTTGAAACTTTTAAAGTGTACTATTATATATCTATGATAGTATCACGGTTTTTGTTGATGTATAATGCGTTATAAGTACCCAATGGATATTGTGATATGATTAATTTTGAATTTATTATAGGTACCTATTATAGGTCAAATTTTGGTTTAGTACCTACCATCGATATGTATATAATATGTCTTATACCTAGACTGACATACCGTCTCCTTTCAGAATCGTTTTTCTTATACAATGATATTATATCGTTGAATTCAAATTTAATATCATCCATTATACAGTGACCCACTTGTAACCTACTGTACAGCAGAGCGACACCCACTTGCCCACCTTTTTTTTTTCTGAATCCAGCTAAGGATACCAATATCTCAAAATCAAAAATTTGGCACATTGGAGGTTTTTTCGTGTCAACAACGATAATATACTTACGTTTTTACGTTTACGTTTAAGCTCTGCAGTATAAGACCAAGTGCCTTGTCTAATTCGACATAGAAATAGTCTCTTACTATCTCGTTTTATATTAATCTCCCACCGAAAACACCGTATCACGAATAGACGACGGTTTACATAGTCCCGCTACGATCGACAGGTAGTTATAATAATGGGTATTATTGCAGTATACGTTTTTCTACAGAAGAAATTTCTACGATGGCAATCTTGAAAACAATAATAACAGTCTTTGTCCGGTGAACGTTATTAGGGACGCGTGAGTAGTTATAATGAAAATAATATTGGGACACACTTAAATAAATAATGAGAAACCATGCGTAGAGGTAGCACTGCAGCAGAGAGGTGCGACATTTTTCGAAAACGAAAGGCCAACGATATATAATTTTCTTGTCCAGTACACGCCTCACGATAATCGTAAAAACATATTTAAATTATGTACATATATAATATTATATTATATTTTGAAGTATGCGTTTGATAATTATTTACATATTATTATTGACGACACGATTATTATTATTATTGTTGTTGTCGTTGTTGTCGTTATTGTTACCGGTAAACGCGTGCATAATGTATTATCACGAGTGGATAAGCTCTCAACGACCACCTGCAATTTTGGCGACCCCATGACCTCGAAAAGTCCGACGCGTACGTATTTGTGTCGTACGTATATATTATGTTATTCATGTCCGAATAAAACGACTGTAATGCAATGAATGTGTCTCTTTCGGGTAAGTAAAAAGTATTGTCATATCATAGCAAATCATAATATTTTATAAAGCTTATGGAGGTGTTTTGATAAAAATCCACGTTCGCGAAAGTAACGCAGCCCTCCCGACGACTGAACACCAAACGGACGACTCGGTGACGACCATAAACAGACACTCGGTATCCTCACAGAATTGTATACCATATTATACCACATCATGGGATCATGGTGGAGTGGCGTTTAACCGTGCGAATCAATATTATTACTATATAGACACGTGAAATCCCGTCCACCGGAGGGTCCCACACCGTGGATTTACGCACTACGACCACCTGCAATTCCAATGAGTATTGAAGTCCGAAAAAAACTACTGAAATGCTATAAATGGGCATATATCAGGATGCGTACACTCTTTGCCCGAAATCCCTAAAAAATGTTTTTTATTAAGTATAATATGTAGGTTTATAACATATTGGATTCTCTTATTTCTTTTCTATAGGTATTTCTGGAGGCAAAGTGGCCAACATATTTTTTGTTGCTTTTATGTTATAATTTAGGCTGCAGCTTAGTCGCAAGTGTAAGACAATTATTCGCCCCCCCCCTCCCACCAATGAATAAGTCTTTTGGATTCTGTCATTATAATATATATATATATATGTGTGTGTGTTTTTTTTTGATATTATAGCAAAATTATAATATTTAATAACCCTTGCGTACAAGGCGTATTGTATGGTTTTATAAAATGTCGCGTATGGAGGTGCAGGAAAAAAATCCACGTTCATGAAAGAAACGAAGGGCATCTTCCCGACAATCGACCACCTAACCGTCGACCCTAAACCCTTGCACGAAATGGTACCCTGGTAATTTATTCCCCAAAACCGTCGGATGGCGTTGTACATCATGCAGAATCCTAGTCGGTCCAGTGGCGTTTAGCCGTGCATATTATTATTATTATTATTATTATACGCAGACACGCGAAATCCCGTCGAAAGGAGGTCCCACGTAGTGGATTTACGCATTACGATCACCTGCAATAAATTCCAATGAGTATATGTATTTGTAATAATTAAGTCCAAATAAAACTACCAAAAGGAGCCTATGTCAGGGTGTACACCACTTTCCCGAAATCCCTAAAAAATGGTTTTTATTATGTTAAATACGTATATATCATATTGGATCCGATTATATCTTTTATATAATAATTTCTGGAGGCAAAGTGGCCAATATAATTTTTGTAGCTTTTACGTGTTAAGGTTACAATTTAGGCTGGAGCTTAGTAGCAAGTGTAAGGTGATTTTGCGCTCCTCGTCCCCTGAAAAATATCTGAATACGTCCCTTGACCTCTGTCGTTATAATATATGTATTTTTTTGATATCAATGATATCATATCAAAAAAGAAACGAACGGGCTGGGCCCCCTACCGAAACTCTGAACCCTAAACCCCTGCACGAAACGGTACTATGATATCATGTGTATAGGTAATTTAACCCCCAAAACCGTCGGATGGCGTTGCACATTATGAGGAATCCGAGCAGGTCCAGTGGCGTTTAGCAGTGAGTATTATTATTATTATACGCAGACACTCGAAATCCCGTCGACCGGAAGGTCCCGGCCTAAGCATATAGCATCTATGTATATGCATAATGATATTTTGTTATCGATTTTCTTCTCTACCCACCCGACGCAACTGTTTTATTGTTTCCACTTCGAACAGCCTCCCAGAAACGGAATAGTCGATCTGCAGTGGAGGGGCGAACTGAAATTTGTCCAAAGGCAAGACGTTACAAATATCCCAAGTATTAATGCATAATAATGTATTAATATAATACAACTAATGTCTGCCCGGCCAATAATTCGATTCGTATATTTTGACAAGAGATGGAGTTCGATTCTATTTAATAATTAAGCTGAATTTTGATTCGAACCCCACTGCTATAGTAATAACGTCCTTATTAAAACACGTTTTTGAATACCGTTACAGAACAGCGTTTTTTTAAAAAAAAAATTAGGTACTTCTTTAGTATATCTTTTATTTATTATCGTGATCATATTTTAGGGTTACTTAGTGGATTCACATTATACATACATAATTAATATCATATTATACGACAGTTATTCCGAAAGAGAATATTTTTTTTCGAAATATTACGATACATAAAAATGTAATTTAAAACGAGAAGTTAATTTTTGAAGTGCCTATTAAAGTTTATAATAGAGTTCATCTAGTAGCTGGAGTGGCACAGGGGTACCTACCCTCACGCAAAATGCTGGTACACTACGCTTTCGTCAACACTTTAAATACTTACAAGAAATAATTAATTAAATAGGTAGAGGTACCTACTCGTTTGAAATTCATTTTTATATTATGTCATCGTAAAACTCAGGAAAACGTTCTACTCGGGAGTATGGAATTAAAAATGTATGTCGGCCTTCAAATGTGTAAAACCATAAACTATAAATTTGTTAAAAATAGTAAATAATATTTTTTTCGAAAGGTATTATAATATTATGTTCAAAAAAATTCTAAGGCTTATCACGATTTTTAAAATATGAATAATAATTGCGTTAAACAATTGGACGGTGCCCGGGCAAAATAGAATAAGACAGTACAAAAACACTGTTTTGAGAAAACTTAAAAAAAAACTGTTCCTATTTGCACAATGACTGATAACTTATTCCTTTTTTAGTCATAGTTTTTATAAAAAAAAAGTGGTTGGGTAGCACTACTGCAGAGTGCCCTCCCTTATCTGAAAGTCTCGCCATATGTAAATGTCTTAAATCAAAATTACTTATTGTACAGATGTTGTATAGATTGCATATAAATATAATTTTTAATAAAAAAAATAAAGAAAGGTTTTATAAAAAAAATTACCTTCGATTTGTTTGATTTTTTAATGCCAATGGATGTGGATTATAATAAACATCAAGAATATTCAATTACAAAAAAAAAAAAATTTAAAATGGACTTGTTCTCTTTTGCCCGGGCACTGTTCAATTGGTAATATACAGCCATTAGTTATCGACACGAGCAACGAAAACGCTTACTTCGAGATATTATTATATTGTAATCGGAACGGATATAATATTATTATAATTATGAATTGTGCTATTTTTCCTAGAACCGTATAGTGTGTGTGTGTGATTCGATCTGTTTGTGTTCAAGATCATCATAATTTATGTATAATTAATTATGATAATACCACGCAATATACGTATTATCTTAATAACAATAACTTTAGGGAGATATTATAAAGCCGAGCCTCTCGCCGTTAATCTAGCCAGTAAGTTATTGTATTCCGAATAAAAGCACAGACACGAATTGTGTAACATATTGTTTAGTCGGATAAATAATGATATAGTGCAAATAATATTACGTCGACGTACTGCGTTAGTGTTGATGTACCGTTTTCATAATAACAATAACACCCGTTTTATGATAAAAGATTATTGTCACTGTTCTGTGATACATAATATTATTATTATTATTATGGTTTTTAAAATAATGTAAAGAAAATTTTTTTAGTGGTTCGGTTTTAATGTCACGATAACAATGCGGCGTTTTTGGATAGGTAATTTAACATCGTCGCGAGGTCCAATTCTCCGATATCTCGCAAACGGATCTAAGACTTGTGATAATAATAATATGCAATCGTTTTGATATTATGTTTTGAATTCCGGGCAGATTATTCTAAACGATTTATCGGATTTACGACGATCTCGGTTTGATAAGAAAACTCGCAATTTTCCAGGAATACTATTACGTCTTGAGTGTGTTTAGCGTTTTCTGGCGGTGACATTATTTTAAAAAATATATTTAGATTATTTTTCAGATATTTACTATATAGTCGTTTGAAATTCGTATATTTATTTGTATTTGGGAAATGTTCGTTTGACAGTTTAATAAAAGATTACTCATAAATTATTCTTACAAAATTATTAAAATTGGAATAAACAAAATTTGAACGTGCACAATATTCGTTTTCATATTTTCCTAAAACTGTATTATGTTTGTCGGCCGGTCGGAGGTTAGTATAGAATATTATTAAATTATAGCCACCCTGCGGTAGGTCTAATGCGATGGACTCATTTTAGGGCTGTTGTAGCTATATAATATAATACATCAAACATGCACATTGAGTTAAAGTTATATGGCCTATAATAATAATATCGAATAAAATATAAGCTACCTAGGTATGCAGCTGGTTAGTGGTTTGTGGCTTTACGTTCTGCGTAGTTTAAAATGCACTTCACATAGTTATATTGCTGATGTCGTCGACCTTTAAGGTTAAAAAATGAGAGATGAGTGTACGGAGGTATGTCGAAGTAGTCGTTTATAATATTATGGTATTTTGAAGACATCGTCGATGAGACGCATAAAAATAAAATGGAAAAGTCGCGATATTCTGAAAAAAATTAATTCAAAGTTTTATCTTGTTTTCAACAATAAATAATTTTGAGTCCTACGATAATAACCTTAAATCTTGATCCCCGAAAATAAAAACAGCAAAAACAATAAAAGGGGGTTACTTTTCGTCATGCGCATTGCATAAATAGTGACAATTTAAACGCATTGTATTGACAAATTACATTATAGTTAGTTTTGATTTGTGACACTTACATTATGATTGAGAGGGTTGTTGTAGCAGTTAGATCTGACTGTGCTCGCACAAAGGACCTATGTGCAAAGGTGAACAATAAGTATTGACTTGGTCACTTTATGTTCTAATCAACATATTATGAACGTAACTAGTTTAATAAATTTAAAGCTTAAATAACTTGGCTTTTTTCTGTCGATTGAAAAATATTCCATCCAGTTAACATTTTTTTTAATTATTGGTTTTTATGATTTCTAGGTATAAATACTAAATATTAATATGAAAATAAAAACAACCCGATACAAAAGTAATACAAAAATTTCTGTTGCAGGTTTTCTTGATAAAAAAATGTTGTAGGTACATGGGTACAAAAATGAAGGGTTACGGGGAAAAACGATAATTATAGTCAATATTAATAACATTTTCAGTATTGCATTTCATATGTCATATATTTTAGTAGAATAAAATTGATAAGCATATAATATTATGATACAACTTAAAACTGCTATAAAAAATTAATATTCGTTAAATTATTAATTGAGATGTGTATAGTTTAAATACATAATAATAATCATGTGAAGTAAAATTTGTATACTTATATAATATTATGATAAATTTTCAATAAAATTGTTTTTTATAATTTAAGAAATTAGAAATCACACACCCACTCTTTATGTGATCTACGTAGTTATCATTAAAAAAAGTAGATACCCTTTTTTTTTTTAAACTGAGTTACCAAGGTCAATAATTTTTTCCATATAATAAACTTTTAACTCATCGAGTTTATGATTTGTTAACTTCTAACTTATCGATCATGTGTTCTCTTAACTTAGCTTAACTTGAGTTTATTACTTATATTATTTTGCCCATGTTTGGGATGAGACGAAAAAATAATGTAAACACACAAAATTGAGCTCGTTAACGATCGTTGGCCTATCGTTATGATGTTTCGGTCGTTCGGTGAAAGAAGGGGAGCATTTTCGAAAACAGCGAAAATACGCAGTGCAGATAACCGTTTTTTTTTTTATAATAATCAATTATAATCTACTGTCGAAATAAAAAATAATAAACGACTGTTTTTGCATGAGCAGTGCGTTTAATAAAACGAAGATTAACGTCGACCCGACGACGACGATGATGACGACATTAGGGAACGTGTAATAATATTCGTACTTAAAATAAAAACGTAGTCGCTGTTAATTTTTGCCCGAAATATCAAGTAGGTACCTCTTTCTAATAATATTATAATCTTTATTAAGTGGACGGACGACGGTGCGAAAACCGTCCGTTATCTGCACACGATAATAAAACGTCGTGACAGTGTTCAAGTCGTATAATAATAACGATCGTCGGGCACAAAATACATCATATTATTTATGTGTACCTGCCTGGTATAATGTATGAATTATTCTAGTCGCACTAACCGTCTTCAGCCGGTGTCATTTCATTTTTACTAGAAAACTTAATATTTTAATTTAAAAAAAAAACAAGCTGCACATAAGATAAATAGTCGAAATTGGAAAATTAATTTGAGATTTACGTACAACTCTTCCTATTGAGTCTAGCGCACGTGTTTATATGAAAACGTATTTAAACGTATTTTTTGTTTTTTTTTTGTTTCAGGTAAGAAAATATTATACAGCAACAGAGTCGAGAGAGTTCGTGCGGCAGAGCTACCACGAACCCGGTAATAGCGACGTATACCACGACTAGGTGGCAGGCATCGTATTGACGGACGTCACGATAACTTTAGGTTTGGTCCTAAAGGACGGTGCTAACATTATTTCATAATAATATAAAACGATTGGTTACGAAAGCGAACGTAAAATCGTATAGGGGACGAGTTGCACATTTTTGATAAACGTAAATTACGAAAATTAAAATTTTCAATAAAATCAAAGGAATTTGAAAAACCTATATTGTGTTCAAGTGATTTCTTAGTGCCATCGTCAAAGATACTGTATATTCGTTGATATGGGTAATATTATATAGTATGGTGTTTAAAAATGATTAATCCAATTTAAATAAATTATATATTTATTGTAACTTTTGAGTTAATTAGAGTTGTTACTTGTTATAGAGCTAAGATATATTTTTTAAAGGTTAGCAAATACATTAGGTTTTTATGACAATTTTTACTAATAATTATTATGACCCCCCCCCCCAATACTTGCGCGGTACACATCTAAGAAGTATTATCATTAATATATATTATAATCTTACCTCTTTGACCTTGGCCACCCTATTTTCGTGACCTTCGGGTTTTTTTCTTTGCATGTACATAAAATACTATACTTGTGTACCTTATTCCCTTTCGAGTGATATTGATGAACTGAGAAGTCACATTACAGACGCCATCAACTTGATGACGGTCGACGTGCTTCAACAGGTTTATATAATATGGAATTTGAGTATTTCTTAGATGTGTGCCATGCAAGTAACGGTGGTCGTCACATTCGACATTTGTAAACACCGTAACAAAAACCTAATGTAATAATAAACCATACAACTTTTAAAACTCATCCCAACCTTTAATTATTCTAATGTCAAGATGGGTAAAAGATGCTTAAGTATATAAAATCAGACTAATTACCCTACTAAACACTCTGTATTTCACCATGTTAAGAATAGTCATCAAGAATTAGAGATACATAGATGTAATATACGAAATTTGGCTACGATTTAGCTATAAATGATACGACAGCATATAGTTGATGTTGCCAAAATATAACGTAGTTCAAACGTGACGGAAAAGTTTTTCCAACTGATTCCGACAGTTGTAACGATCCGGGTAGGTGTATAATATATGGTTCGGATATAATAATAATATAATCCCATCACCGTATACGAACCGCTAAGACGATGAAATGTATTAAGTAATTTTTCGGTAGAATGACAAGTGTTGACAACGAGCCTTATATTTTAACAAAAACGTTTTATCGGTAATTTTTTAGTGTATCGTACTATCGACAATATAATATGGTTGTTTCGAGTGTATTATTTTTATTTCTGCCTTCGATATAGCGCGATTGTCGAACATCGGCTAGCTATAAAATATTCGGTGGGTATACGATATATTTTAAATTATAGTAATACACTGCACGCACGTGGGGCCCTCCATAATAATAAACCTACACAATACGACGTATTATACCTACCTAGGTACAATATCGTATAGGCGTCTCATACCATCACGTGTACTCGGGTGTAGCTATTGCCCACCCGTGCTGGAACTCGACGTAATCCCGCGCCGTCCCGGTGCGAGCTTTCGAGTTGCTTGTGTGGGGAGGTGAAGGCACTCTGAAAATATATTATATATTATAAGGTCCGCAGATAAACTTTATACACCGGCCGTACAACACGCTCTGCGACTACATAATAATAATATATACAACGACTATATACATATTATTATTATTATTATTATTATGTATAGTTTAAAACTGAAAACGCATTAAATGCAATATCGCGCGTGCACTCCTCGTCACCACTCCTCCGCCGTAGTCGTAGTAGTACTATGGCACGGTGCAAAGTAAGAACATTATTATTATTACAGTAGCTGTTATTATTATTATTATTATCACCGCAAGTATTGCACTGGTGCATTATATTATCGCCGCCACAGTATATAATGATAATATTATATAGTTGTTATTGCAGGACAGACCCTCTGTCCCTCAGTCCCCTCCGTCTCGCACTAGTCCTCTGCCACAATTATTACGACGTATACACTCCTTCACCCTATATATATATATATATATATATATATATATATATATCCATACGCACTATTATCAACCGGCCGCCGACCATATCATCTCCGCCTCCCACTCCGTAGTGCTTTTCTTATCTGTTGGACGCAAACTGCACGGCCGACCCGGACCACCGCCACCGCGACACTGTGTGATGATAATAATAATAATATTATGTGCTTGTATATATTATTAATAATACAATATAGAGGCACGTCCGAGATAAACGAATGAAATACACGAGACCGGCGCCCCGCCGTTTGCCGCCCACTCGGCCGCACTAGATCAGCGGGGGGTCCGTGTTGGCGCAGTTTGGACGACGACGACGACGATAGAGACGGTCAAATTTTTTTTGTCCCGCCATCGCGTTTTTGGACAAATTAATTGTACGACCGACTATTCGTTTCATTCGTAAGCGTGTTTTGAGTGCAAGAACTGCGTATTTCGTGTATTGTTATTACACGATGTTATTATGCCCTCAAATATCTACTCAGAAAATTAGGTAAAACATATTCAGAAATCGGTATAACGGGATACCTAGAAACGAGTAAGCAGACACGACAGCCTACGAAGCCACCTCATCGCCATTATCCGTACAAATTAATACCTATGTCATTCTCGTTTAACGTAATCCATAAGAAAATAATGGAAGAACGGCAGACAATTTTGGAAGACATACCTCTATCCGACAAGTTGAGAAATGTAAAACTGTTTTAATACAATTTAAATACCCTCCTGACACAAAAAGAAAAGAGAAAGTAACTGTTACCCGAGCTCAAATAGTCCACTCTCACCTAAACATGCATACCTCATCAGGAAGGAATCAGCACCAGTATGGTACACTATTGTAATGCAGCTTTAACATTAAAACACATAGACGCCATAAACTGCCCCTAAAAGCCCTCAAGATTCTCAATAACCCTATAATCACACTTCACTCGACCGTCGCCATCAGTGCTTTTTCCGCGATACAGCCCTTAGCCATAAATTATAAATAACATGACGATAACTATACTAGTATCAAGTTATAACGTACATACCACTGTGTTTAAACCTTGAGTTAATGCAAACCTTGGTTGTCCAAGCCTTTACCAAGTATATAAAAAAAAATTTCCAAACCCTATAGCACATTATTCGCTACAGAACATCTCAAGTTCAGCCCGCAATGTAACGTCTACGACCGCGAGAGGAAAACAGCTATCATCGAGTCTTTTCGTAACGAACTAACGAATACTATTATTCCCGAATGGTAGGAAATCGTGGAAGTGGTCGTTCAAGTTTTGGCGCCATTTACGACCCATTGTGGTTTCGTCTTCGACTTGGATTTCGGTATTATGATTTTTCGCAGTAAAATAAATTCATCGCTATCTGAATACACGATATAAAATTGCAGTTGATCGTCGTAATTTTGAACTAATAAAACAATTTTATAATTTGAGACTCACATAACTAGAATATTTGAACAGCCCAGGAAAGGACCAATATATTACGGATTTTGAAATTGCTTATTTTTATATTTTCAAAGATAATATTTAGTACAATTCCACGGTGATTCGCATTTTGATGCCCGGAAAAGAGTATTATTTGTGCGTTTTTAGAGATTATGTCTGAAATGGGTTAGAGCCAATTAAATACAATTTATTTTTGGCTATATAATCCAATATATGACGGCAATATTGGCGTACAAAATGTTCGATCCACTGATATCAAAATATTCACAGACCACAATATTTATATGTTAAAAACGGAGGTCGATCGATGTTGTGGATGATGGGTTGTCCCTCAGAACATGATATTAAATACAGTGAGTACCGCTTAATAATATGATCACATCGGTTCAGCCTATTTTCATTCTATTAACCAGTCGATTCCACAAAGCATCTTCTTTTCAATATAATATGATATTTGGTTTGGGATTTTCATTTTTGATTTTAATTCAATGGTTGATTCTATAAACCAGTGATCACATTATGCGGAACTCACTGTGTTTTTAAATATAATAAACGGTATACCTAACCATAGTTTCAGTTAAATAAAATACAAAAATTATACAATGTATTATGTAACAAAAACATTTATTTTATTTCGTGTTAAGAGGACGCTCGTTTGTTTTATGTCTCCTTTGTCCTTACTGCAAACGTATACGACATAGTAAATTTTCGTTTACTAGTTTCAATAGTGTGCTGTTATAGTTTTGATTTTAGAGTGAATTGACCTATAGTGTCAAACTTTTAGTTAAGCGAACATTATCTATTCTTAAATGTAGAGGTGATTTTTTTATTTTCAATCAAGATAAGGGTACCTACGTGAAATATCATAAATTAAAGACGTCCATACCTTGCATGAAAATTAAAATATCGAATAAAATCCGACGCTCAAATACAGATAATTGTTCACCTAAAATTGTATAATAGGTCAATTCACTCTATAATAGACTAAAATTAAAAGGATACTATTCAAACCACAGTGAAAGAAAATTTTGCAATTTGAGACTGAGACAACAAATGCACGTGTAGCGTCCTCAAGTCACTTGAGTTAATTTGGTTTCAATTATACAGGAAGGTCGGATAAATAAAAATATCCTTTTTTTTTAATGTGACATTGTTACTTTACTAATATTTAGTTGACAATATTATTGTATACAATTATACGAGTACATAAACATTGTTGTGCAAAACAAAAAGAAACGTTTTAATAACGTAAGTATCCTGTTCAATTATTATTCTAGGAAATATTTATCAAATGAAAAATAAAATATTTATGGGTGCTCGCTAAATGGGATTACCTACCATCCAAACAAAAGACAATGCGTTCTCGTTTTCTCGTGTCTTATATCAATACGTCAGGGAAACGCGAATCAAATCATATTAAATTTAAAATTACACTTAACCTAAAGGTTATTTCCTTGTAATGGTGCAGGAAACGGAACTGATATAATATGTACTTTTATTATGAAAAGTGCTCACATTTATGCACTGCACGCAAAACTATCTTTGTATGTTTTATACATTTGAAAATTTCCGAAACTCGATTTGTATATACGCTGCACAACTTGTACCTACCTGCGAATGTATACGGTTCTTTGGAAAACGAATTTCCAGTACAATTTCATCCAATTTTTAAACGCAAATAATTTCGTGTTATAAACGTTCGTTGAATAAAAAAAAAACGTCGAACGCGTCACATAGTCGAGTAACCTACATATATGTATGTATATGCTGTACTACCTAAGGCAAAGCAAATATTATTATTATTTATCTTTTATGCAAAACGAATTTGAAATAATATTTTTTATCGTTTCATCTACAAAAGAAACTTAATCTCGGCGAGACAAAGTGCATTTTAGAGAGGGATAAAAACACTACAGTAACTGCTGTTGTAACAAAATTTGAGTGTGGATTTGTTTCGTAGGTCAGTTATTTTATAAATGAACACTGCCAATAATGATTAAATAAAACAGTAGGTATTGTAGACGCGAAACGCAAAAGATAAAATGTTTTTTTATCTCGTTTGTTAATTATCATTGTTACCACCAAATACGTCTAATTTCGATTGGGTACGTAGACACTATTTACCTACCGTAAAATAGTATAATAAGTTGGCCGCAGGATTAAAGAGGTTGGACAGTAACAAAAATAATTTTTTTTGAGAAGATTATAGCAATAAATTTCTGTACAAAAATAAAAATAAATATTTTTTTTAAAGAAAGTGTTATGCTATTTTGTGACCTGTAACAAAATTCTGGATTATAACTTAACTTAGCAAGTAAAAACATTATTACTGAAATGGGATTTTCATTGCAGTTTTGTACACTAGATAACTTACAACAGCACAGCAATTTTGATAACAATCATATATTCCGGACTCGTATTGTAAATCTTTAAATATCAATTTAAAACGTAATACTCATTTATTAAAATAGCTTAATTTATTTTTGCTAAATGCTTAGGCTTTCAAAGTTTATGGACATAAGCCGGCCTATATAGGGAAAAATTGGCCTCCAGAGGTCTAAAGTCAGCCATTATAATATTCACGGTTAAAATAATATCTTATCAATCAAAAACGCACGTTCATATTATCAGTATTTATCAAATTATTATTATGTGTTACCGAAATTAAATTATACCTAAGTAATTTCTTAAATTTTGTACATGATGTTAAGTTTGTTGTAGAAGTAGATTTTTCCAGTATCAAAAATAATATTTATTTAAAATGTTCTATAACAAAACTGTTAAAATTCTATGTTTTGAGTTAAACATATTGTCGACGTTTTTAAAAAAGCCTGTAAGTGGCCAACTTTATCAATTAAGTAAATAAAGTTAGTCCAATAGAATATTTTATTAAAATATTTTAAACGTGACCAAATTTGAACTTATGACTGCATTAAAGTTGTTCATTCATTTTTTTTTTTAATATCTCAGTGTGGTTTACTTTAAATTTTAAAAAATTCTATAGTTATACTAAACACATTCGTATTTGCACGTGCGCCAAATTTCATCGTCTTCTAGCTCTTATCCAACGACTTGTTCCAGAAAATATGTTGAAAATGGGCAACTTAAGGCTATTTCACGGTACCGTTGAGTGGTCATACATAATTACGGTCTACTTAATAAGTTTATACCATAATGTACCATTATATATAATATGTTTTGTGCAATATTAATTAGACATTCAGTGGTCGTATATGGTGCAATGAAATAGGTACGACAATTTATAAATATACGGAGAGGAATTTAAACGGTAGCATTTCCGAAAACGAGTCCGAATAACGCGCGTTCAATCTAATAGGACTCTACTCGGCGAACATTACATTTTTGGCGGTTTTTTTTTTTTTTTGGTGGAATGAAAAATGGCTTCAAATAAAAACGCGACGTATAACCTCCGGGAGACGATAAGCAATTGTGTGTTTTGTTCGCCACCAGTGTATAGTATTATATATACCTAATATGTATCTGGCGGCGCACGTAGCCAAACGTTTAATCAACGTTTTAACCGTTGGCGAACACCGTCGTCGTCGTTACATTGGGTCGACTTTCCGAAATTTCCCGTTAAACCGTTGGTAATAAAAAAAAAAAAAAAGCAAAAAATAGAAGGCAAAAGCTCGGCGGCGGAGGAAGATTGGCGGAGAAAAAGAAAACAGAAAGGATGCGAGCGGGGGGGCCTCCCGAGCGGATTTTAATGACTTCGGCTAAGTCATCAAAACTTTAACAAGCATAAAACATTCGGAGCGGGAGCTTTGACAGAAGACGTATATATATATTATATATAATATACCGAATCCCTCTCTCGGTCAAATTTACTGCGGAGGGTGTGAGCGTGTGTGTACAAAATATATACTCACACCACAGCTTTTAATATATAGATAAGGAGTGGGGGGGGACTTTATCGACGAAAATCCCTGTTAATAAATTTGAGGGGGTGAGACTGATGTTGCTGTGCGCAAAGTGTGTACGAGATTTATACATTTTACAGTTTCGCATCGACGTTACTATATAACTCTGCTTTGGCCGTCCACTACGACTTTCCGCTTCCTCTTCCGCTTTGCCCCCTCCAAAAGCCGATTAAATCCGGTTCGCCGGAAAATACGACCGAAATAACACAACGATATGATATTTAAGAGTAGCGTCTTCACCGCCATCGATACACGTATTTGCGATTGTTATTATTATTAATATTTTTTTATTTGTCCGTCTTGCGACATCCCACGTATCCCTTGAATTTTTTTCTCCCTCTATTTAGCCGCTGCTGTTGTTGCTGCTGTTGGTCAAAGTTATATAAGAGCCTAAAGAGGATTATTTATATTCTCTCCCAGTTACTTCGCGGGCTTTGCCGGATATATACCCACACAAACGTACCTTTATTATATATATATATATATATATATGTGTGTGTGCGTATGTGTGTATAGCTGCCCGTCACCGTACCTCTGCAGTCCTCCACGCGCAACTCGCACCCCCTCCCCACGTGTCTTTTATTTACTTTGTTTCTGTCGTCCCTCGCTCGTCCCGTCGCGTTTAGCCCCGCTCCTCTTACTTTTCTCTTTTTTCCCCGAGTCGAATTTTCAGCTCTCTCGCACACACACACACACACACATGCCACGCACACTACTATAGTCCACACACACCAGCGGTAAAGGTTTCCCGCAGTCGTACATTATACACCACGTAATACACCTCTTCTCCCGTACACACCCGACGCATACAGATGACTCACACGGTTATCCACGATATAATATATTATACATAAATGTTCTATACTCGCAGAACCCGCACAATATTTGTAATATTATTATCTACTTCGAATCGAGTTTATATTATATTATGCAGTGATAATAATATTATAATATCATAAACGTAGACTTATAGAAACAGACGGAACATATTTTGTCTGGGAGGCGAGGTCATATGCCAAACGGATTAAGAGAGATATCAGGAGTTTTATCATGAGAGAAGTGAGAGAAATAATGGCACTGTTCCGCTAGGACTGCCAATACATAGCTTTAATAGAGCCCACGACTATATTATAGATAGTATGGTTGCCCATCGAACTTTTCCTCTTTTACATACATTCGTGACCATGATAAACTGCTCGTTTCCAGTCCATTATATCTTAGTCCGTGCTCCTGATCCTTATAACAAGCTCCATCATTGCTTGCGTTACCGTGCTTAATGTTCCACCTATTTCTATAAGTCTATATGGTTATTATACATGTCCGTTATTCAGGGTTGCCACCCGTCCCTTATTTCACGTTACAGTCTCGTTTTCAACAAATCATATATTCAATAAGCCACGCTGGACGCATGCTATTATGTTGACCTTATTCGATATTATAACCTCGAGAGTAATATTTATTTTTATTTTTAAAACACGAACATTTTATGGTACTTAAATTATTATATTATACGTAGACAAGATACTATTAGGATATCTAAATTTTCGGAATTTTTTTTTTTTTTGTTTTAAAAGTGAAGCATCTATCTCCAGCAGTTATTCTCTCGACAAAAATAATTAGTTCACAAATATCAGGTACCTTCTGGTCGTGACACATAGTGTCATCTGATGGCAAAATCAAGCAATGGGGTCTTAGAGGTTCGAACGATGAGCCGTGAAAAAAAAATTCGTCGACATAGAAAACGAATAATATAATTTTTTTTTTTCTTTACCGTCTCTAATAATTGTTATTATAATTCGATTGTCGGATTCGAAGCTTTAAAACGCGGTAACCCTGGTCTCGTTAGGTGTGTGTGTGTTCGCTAGTATTGATACAAAATAATAATCTCCGTCGGGTCTCGCAGTGAGCTGGTCTCGCAGAAATGTGTACAAGTGCATATAGAGGTATATATTTACGCAATGAATCAATTCGCAGGAATAATATTTTAAAACCGGAGGCTAGTATTCGGTGGAAAACCAAACACAAACGAGAAGAACAAACAGTCTGGCAGAGTACAATATTTACGAGCGAACGGACGAACGAACAGCCGCGGGATTAATAATTTTATTGAGCTTTAAATTCGAAAATGAAACGCAGTTCACTATAAAACACTATTCAATAATAATAACCATAGTCATAGGTCCGGAGAAGGTCCGAGTTATTGTTTGGACACTCCGATAACAATGTATACAATATATTATAATAATATAATACAATAATATGCAACCAGTAAAAAGTTCAAGAGACGTATTCTATCCAATCTCGATTACATTATTATTATTATCTGTTTTTTTTTTTATGTACACTGTTAAATCGAATTCAAACGAAATGGACCAATAACGAAGTTGGCCGTTTTTATAGATAAATAATTATTGTAATAGAGCATAGACGCTGTTTTTATCATCGACGACGTTTTCTCGTAAGAAAAATATTAATATTTACCTAACAAACGGAGTAATACTTGTAAATAATTTATATATACGGCTTAATTAACTTTATAAATAAGTAGCTTTAGAAGACCAGAGATTTCTACAAATTTTAAACGAGCCAATGTTGAATAATATTATAATTACATTTTTAATTAGTTATTCGATCAAATGCATAACAAGCATTACAAAATATTATTATAATATATTATACCTAACCGGGCAATTTGTTAGTTTTTATCTTTGAATGGAAAATAAATATATTCTCCTCCGTTTGTTTAATTGATATAGAAAATATTATGAAACAGAAACATCAACAATGTTGCCCCGGAACTCAATTAACTGATCGACGAAAATCATTATGAAATAATATAACAAAGAAAACATAATATTTATTGTTTTACTTTAAGCGTTTTGATGACTATATTCGTTTATATCTATTCATAATAATATTATGATTGTTTATTATAATATATATATATATATTATATAATACACCGTACAATAATGTATTGTTTAAGTAATAATTATTATTGTTTTTCTTTGTTAAATGAACATCGCCGATGGTTTTCGTTAAATTTATTACAGTTCGATTCTATTCGCATAAATCGCAAATAATAATTATAAATTGTAGTCCCACAAAAAAATATATTTATATAAACGATAATATTATCATCATGTACAAGGCACGTGCTTCGTTTTCTCTCATATAATATTTGTTACTCATGTTCGAGTAAAATGATTTTATTCGTGCAGGTATAAGCTACTCTTATGAAGTTGCCCCCCCCCCCTCGACTATGTTCAATCGACGTAAGACCAATTTCAACATTTAATAAAAAGAAAGTTGCTAAATTTTGGGATGGATCCGGATTCGATAGAACAAAGTCCGGAGGGCGGCTACGTTAAGTTGGCACCCCGAAATGGAAATTGAGTTTTCTCAGAAACTATTTGGTTACCACTTGTTGATGTCGGTTACAATTAGTTACTATAAAAGGTTACTAAATGTTTAAATTGGTCTGATGTCGATT
>WHPZ01588317.1:18465-31153 GCA_016617965.1 Macrosiphum rosae
TGTGTGTGTGTTCGCTAGTATTGATACAAAATAATAATCTCCGTCGGGTCTCGCAGTGAGCTGGTCTCGCAGAAATGTGTACAAGTGCATATAGAGGTATATATTTCCGCAACTTCGGGTACATAAAGGTGTTAAAAAAATATTTTAATCGACTCGACGGACATTCTGGAGTCGCCGCGAAATTGTTGTAAACGGGGTTTTTACATTTCATCGAGTAAAAACGACATTATCGAATACTATTTGCTGTCCGGGTCATCGGGAAAAATGAGCAATATAATATACGTATCATATACGTAATAATATATTATTATATTATATCTAAAAGTTTACAGCATTCAAATCGCTTCATTTCTATTTGGTATAATAGTAAATACGACGTTTGATTATAAAAAACTTTCAGCGATTCAAAAGTATGTACTGATTCATATAATATTATTGTTACATTTATACACATCACAGTGTTACCATCGCATTATTATTATTATTATTCCGAGAACCGAAATCCGGAGACACGACATGTTAGTCGAAACTTATATCGTCACCCACCCACCAGGCAACCAACCCACCAACCCACCCACCACCCGCGTGTAATATCGCGTACATGTACATGTACGTACAAGAAACTGTCGGCGTCTCGCTAAGAGACGTCGGCGGTGGCGACGATATAGTTTTGGCGCGCAATACGTCCGAAGAGCGATGCGTTTTTATTAGCGTTCGGTTATACGACTTCTGGCTCGGTGCCCAGTGCGTTGTTAACAAGCTGCACGCACGCGCAGAGACCTTCAGGACGATCGGCAGGACGACCAGCAGGACGACGACGGCCAGGACGAAGGAGTGAAGGGATCGAACAAGGGAAACCCTGAATATCAATCGCGACGCTCCGAGATTTATCTATACCTATACCGCGGTCGAGCAGCCAATAATGTCTCCACGGCCCTCCACTCCGTTTGTTTATCACGACGTCGCAATATTATCGTTGTAGGTACCTACAAACTGATATAATAGTATTGTGTATTATTGGCTGTACGACCAGCGTTCGAGCTTTCAAATCCTATACAGTGAAATCTCCTATAACGGACACCTCCCAGCGGTGGACGTTTTTTTGGGAACGGGGACATTTTCACTACTTTTCAATATGTGAAAACCACCGAATAGTGGACTCTCCTGACAGTGGACACTTTTTTAATCATTTATAATGGATTGAACGATAACTTTAAAGTTTCAAGAGGGTGGCTGGTGCATCTATCCAAATATGAGGTCTTATTGACAACCTTTACCTATAGACTATGGGAAAATACAACAGTTTAAGAAGCGTAAACAATTGCTACTAAAATTTGTTGCTGATTTAGATGTTGGTGACTCTATTAATGTTTGGATTCTGTGCTGGATGGCCCCTTCTAAAGCCCAATTTCTTTTTTTGCCACAAATCCTGTACCTATATAAAATATACGGTATAGTGTTGGTAACCCGTGGGTTTGGGCGTATCTCGGTTTTAGTGTTTTAGCGGACAAATCGGCGTCAGTGTGTTATAGTATAATACTTAGCTTTGTGAAATAATTCGACCTGACTAGACGGGCGACCACAAGTGGCGGATCGGATTAAGCACTTTATAACGCAATTTGCACTACTTCCCCACCAAACTTTCGTGGTATCTCTAAAAAACAATCTCTGAGGTTTTCGTCAAATTGTCAAAATCAGTAATTTTGAGTGTAGTATAAGTAAGCCCTAAGAACATACATTTGGTTTTAAAATGTATAGTTTCTTTAATCGAGGCCACGTGACGATTTTATGCACTTTCGTACCCGATCTGCCTGATTAGCCAAAGGCAACCATTTATGTACAAAAAAAAGCCCCTATTTTCGCCTAGAATCTCAAAATCTTTGTTTGGGGACATGACATCTATAAAATGCAAATTTTAGAAAATTCTTGAGGGGTCTCTGCGAATCGTAAAACGAAACGACCGACAAATTTTCACACTCGTAGCATCGGTGTTTCCGGTTAGGCGATGATGAATCAGTAGGGCAGTCAGGACAAGTCCTTTTATATAATATTATTATATAGATACGAGTATACTGTATAAGTGTATAACTAATGGTAGCTGTATTTGCCCTTTATATTGTTTATTATCGCTTATTATTATTATTATTGTTATTATTATTACCATCGGTGATTATATTATTTTTTGAGATATATATTATGTTTATCGTATCATCGTAATAAGATGATGCGGAAATAAAATCGCGTGGAAAGAAAAATTGTATAATATGCAGTGCAGTGTCCTTCGGTGTTTCTACTGTGTGGACCACTAACCTGCAGGTACCTTAGCCAAAATATGCTTAGATTGAAAGATGGCTTATGATCGTGATGAAATGCGATTCAAAAATACCTAGTTGTAGTGTTCATGTCCATGCCAAAAGTTTTGTCAGATTGAATATCACGAGAAATATATCATTTCTACAAAAAATAGCTACTAAAACGCTCAGATATGGCTGGTCTTACCACGACTTACATGATTTTTCGGAAAAATTTGTAAAAAGAAAATTGAAAACAAATTGAAAACGTTTTGAACCTCTGTAATATAATTACATAGATGATTGGATGAATGCTATACATAGACTGTATTGGTATAGTGTTATTTGGATTTCTCTCGGTAGACAGCGGCAAAGGGTTTTAAGTTTTGACTAAATCTTCGCCATCACTTCCGTGAAATCAATTAATGTAATAAACAGAACGATGCCGAGAAACGGTTTAGAAATTCGATGACTTTGTATTCAACGTTTCAAGTGAAAGATCATCAAATCAGATATTTCATATGGCTATAAGTCTCAGCCACTAATTGTTAATCAGCAAAATAATTTTACGCTTCTTGTGTGGTTCGTAGTACCTATAATTAGAACGCTGTTTGAAAAACATTGTTCTCAAATTGCGTCTATATAAATTACGTCCTATTGTCACTGGATCGTTAGACCTTATGACGTTCTTTTTCCCAAACAACATTAGGTAATTAGGAAATTGTTATTCTGACGGCATCGTCAAGAATGTCCAACTTTTAACGCTAAGAAGAAGAATATGAGGCAGCCGAGAAAATGTAAATTTTAAAGTTCGTAATAATGTTAATACTTAATGAGTTTACAGTTTGAAAATATAAAATATTCGCAATATAATTATTTTCAATTTAATAAATGTATTATAAGGCATAATTGTTAATGCTTTTCTATTACTCATCGTGTAGTTGTACTGTTGAACTTTTATAAACTAAATAACGTATTAAAATTGTTTTAAAATGTAGTTCGTTAGTGAAAAACATTTTCGTAATGAAAAATGATTATCACCTAAGTATACATAAAATGTTATACTTTCATGAAACTCTAATTTTAAGTTCAAATATGAGGGGATATTTGAATCTTCAAGTACCTATGGGTATATATAGTTTCTTAAGAAATGTACAAAAAAAAAGACAATATTAACACTAATAATTAATTATCCATAAATTCCCTAAGGTTAGTTGTATACATGTATGAAACGCGTAAGGAATACTATGTAGCATAATATTCATTATAAAAACATAATGTACTCACTCGTTTTATATTAATACCAAAATTGTGTTTTCCTAATGAAGGAACTTGTATAATGACTAATTTACATGCAAGCTTAAAATTCACTTTTAACTAAACCAAAGTAAATTGATTATGTCTCCAAGTTTCTTTAACATGACTATGACGTTATACACGAACCAAACCGTACGTCAAGGTACATACGAAATTTAATATAAGCCTGTAATAATTATGTATTTGGTACCATTAAAGGTAAACACTAGTTGCTTAGAAAAGTTTTAATGTTTTTGCAAATATTTTTTTGGGTAATTTGAAACCAATGAGATTCAACGTTTTCAGAAAAATTGATATTTTTTAGAATGTTAAGACATTAGCTATGATAGGTAATCATCATATTTTTAACTTTCGATAATTTTGAATGATGAAAAACATTTTTATTTTCATATTCCAGAGCAGAATTATAAGTACTTATTTGAGGAGTTAAATGTAAAAAAACAATCGAATTTCGAAACAAGTAGTCAATTTTTAGTTATTGTATCGGTACGAATTGAAACTTGAAAGTCAATATGAGCAAACTATATAGTGACTAACTATTATTTACTATTCCCCTGAAAATCTCTCTCCGAAACTACGCCCGTAGGTTAGGTTCCTAATAAATTCAAACTTAGTTCTCTACTTAATGTGAAAGATGGTTTTTTTTCCATATTCCTATCTATTCGAGCGATAAATTATTTCAGAAAGTCTACTTATGGGCGCGTGATATTAATATGACGTGTCTTTTTCGTAAATCACCAATGTGACACACGGACAACATCATAGTACGGTGTTTTAAAATACGTGCAGAATGTATTGTTCGTAATGCAATTTATTTAAAATTCATGGATATAAAATTTTAAGCATGACGGATAAAAATAAATATATATTTCAAATGCTAAGGCGGACAACTTTTGTTCGAAAGAATTATTCAAAACACATAATTTCAGTGCACTCCTCTACAACTATACAGCATTTCCAAGGTATCATAAATTATAATATTAAAGATATAAAATTTCTAATATTCTAATATTCTAGTAAATTTAATTTTTATATTTATGTTATAAGCACGGCATTCATTTACCACGACGTCTGTCTAAAATATGTTACTGTTGAAAATTCGCTTTACATATTAACTTGTTCTCGTGTACACGAAATCGAATTCATACGAATCTCCACGGTGATTTATCGAGCATTCTCGCCTTATTTGTATGCTCAAATGATGCATGTTATATTCAAATTCTGATTTTTGAAATTTTCATATACACTTTAAAATCTTACTTTGCAACTTTAAATTTTTCGTACCTCTTAAGAATGATCCATTGACAATATGAACTTCTGTTTTTCAAATGAGGATGATCCCCCTTTTTCATTTTAAATTATTCAACAGATATTTACTTTGACGATTTTGATAATTATAATATAATACTATGTCTACGACAGTGGGGTTTAAGTAGATATATGGAGGCATAAAATGGAGATATAAACATTTTAATAACTCAGAAACTACACATTATAATTTTAAATTAGATACATCGGCATTTTCAAAAAAAAAACACCTACTAAATAATTTGAAGTAAAAAAGGCCACGGGGCATTCCACAAGTAGTACGACGAATATCAGGAATTTGAAAATAATAATATGTTCTTTAGATGAACTTAAAAATTCTAAAAATAACAATTCGAATAAAATATGTACCGTTAAAGGGAAAAATTTGCTCACCGCATTTGCTTAAAAATTCACCATGTACATTCGATGGCAATACATTTGAACTTAATAATTTTTTAGACTGCACCTGAGTGATAACGGTAGCATTACTAATAAGTATGCAACTAATAATTTAAATAACGTAGGTACTAAAAACTTGCAGCCAAGAGCCAACAGTAAAGAGCGCTGGCCATTATATTAATTATATATTATTATTATTATTATTCGTTGGATTATATTTTACTACTGATAAAAGGCGATAACCGAAATATAATTAGCTGAAAAAAATAAATATATTATTATGATCGAAGCTCTTTTACGATATTATGAAGGTACCCGCGAAAACTCAATGTACCCGACGGTGTTTTGATTCCAGGGACGAGAGACTTATGTTTGTTATGAAAGTGTACTTTTGTAACTTTATCCCAAAATCTGGTATATAGGACTTTAATCCGGGTAGCGAATACTCGGCTGTTATTAAATGCGACTAAACTCGTAATATGCCGTCGTCTTACTGTACAAATATTATAATAATTCTCCTAAATTAATATTGTGAACACATTAAAACGATTCAAACGAACAACCCGAATTAATCAAACCGTCGCTCGTCGTGCAGCTAAGTGGCACAGCGTTATCAGCGTAATAGTTGTCTTTGAGTTACCTAACGTAGACGGTTGGCCGAACAAATTGCACAAGTGCACGGAAAAATAATATACCAGGAAAAATGGCTTAAATTAGTCAAACTTTTTTTTAATGTATAGACGAATAACCGTACGTTTTTCTCCGACGCATAACTCTTTTATTGCGTGACTAAAACGGACGAATGCGAATTTTCAAACTTTGATTTTTGTTCCATCACAGTCTATCAGACCATAACCGTCCCTATTGTAATTTTTAATTATTATTAATAGTTTATATTCTTTTAATGTTTTATTGTGAATATTACTCGTGTTCTATTTTTTATCATATTATATCTGCTGTACTCGATTCTATCAGGCGGTAATAATTAAATAAAAACATAACAATGTCATATCGTGGTCTGAAAAAATAAACCTTGCCTACATAATACATTATATTTTAAAATATTCGTAGAACTAAATTTGTGATCAAAAATTTCATTTTCACCACTATTTATTTTGTCATCGATTTGCTTTAAACCTTTTCTTGCGCGACAACCGCTTTATTTTCTTGTTTAATGTTACTACGGAATTGAATATTTTTCTGAAAATATTGATTTGCAACTATCGGATTGTTGAACCAACACAGTTTATTATTTATAAGCATTTTAAGTTTCGAGGGGTGGAATAGCTATGTGTACACTCCTCTTGCATTTTTTCTCTACCCCTATTTTTACCTAAACTTTAAATGCTTATAAATAACAAACCAATTGGTTCAATATTCGATAAATATTAATATACTCGTACATCAAAATTTTCTTAGAAATATTGTTGGCATCGGAGTATTCAATTAAGGCTGTCATCATATTATTACCAATAACACAACATTAATAAATAAAAATAAAAAAAGTATAATACTCGAGAAGTTATGAAATCGCTTGATATAGGAAAGACCGCAATATTTTACCGAGCGATTAATGAGCGACAACCTTACAAAAAAAAATTCAATATATTTCGAACGCCCTTCTAATTAGAGGGGAATCATATTGCATACTGCATCTGCAACAATCGATATTACATCCCACGTGCGTCCGCATACTGTATAATATTATTTTTATTATTACTAGCGTCGTTATCAGAATAATATTTAAAACCGGTATAAAAAAAATCGTGTGCGATCGGCTCGGACACATCTCATGACGTTGAAAAACCTTGACCGACTATACGTATTATACGAAAGCGCAGTGTTGCGAAAATCTCTGCTCAAATCAAAACCTACCCTCGAGACGTTCGCATGCTGGGCATATCAATATTATAATATACAAGGGGGAGGGGGCAACTCCGGGAAATCCGACCGACCTAGGACCTACTTATATTATATATAGACATATAGTAACACTCAAAATCGGCGTAAACCCCGAATATAGTACACGATTCGTCGATATTCTCGAGTCTGTTTTCGACATGTCGGCGGCGAGCTCTATATATGCAAAACGGTGGCAATATCAGTTATATTTTATCTTCAATAATATTACGAGCCCAGGGTTTTCAGATGGGGGTGGCGACCGTGGCTGGTCCAGCGGCCATCTCGAACTGTTGTGGACGATATAGGCAACGGCAAGAGTCCACGACGATAATAATATATAATATTATAATAGAACGTTACGATATTGTTATAGTTTTGCATTCTGGACGCTCGATATAATATTATGGCTCAATATAAATATATTGTATAATGCACGCTATACGAATATGCGGACTACGATCGGTCCGGAGATTTATACAGCAGTCACATCCTGGGGTGGTCCACTCGGCAGCCATGGCCCACTTCGGGGACGAAAACGGAAGGTATAATTCGATTTGATGCAAGCCTAAGCCNATGATAACCGATAAAATAATAAATACCTACTAATATCGTATAATTATTTCTCCTAAAACCAATAGCAACTATTTATAAACAAAAATGTGCATCGTAAATCTCAAAATCCCTGTTTGAACACCTCCCCGGATGGACCTATTGCGAATCTTAATCATCCCGGGAACCTCTCAAACACACGCAAACAATTTCATCAAAATTAGTCCAGCCGTTTAGGAATGCACAGACTGACAGACACAGACAAACATTAATTTAAACATAATATAGAGAGAGATAATATTATAACAATAAAAATAATTCATTATTATTACCACCTCTATGAGGTATGTATTAATACCTCTGTGTATTAATATACTAAATAGTGAATACCAATGTTTGTATATTAAATTAGTGCATGTGGATCGATAAACGAACCATATTAATGATACATATTATGTGATGTGTACAATATAATTTAGTTTCCTGTGCAATCCAGTCTAAGTTATTGTAGACGTTATTGTACACCAATTGTGAGGACAACGGAGTACACACAGAGATACACAGCGGGCGTCATCACTGTTTACTAATGTTGTATTATAATTATATTGATTAATATTCCTTATTTAAGGTAATAAAACACCGCTTTACATAGTATAAGTACAGACTAACATATTAATTATGGTTATAACCTTGGGGTTGAAGCCACTACATTTAAAGCCCGCAGATCAGCTCGTGTTGTTGTATGTAGCTTGGTTTCTCGATTCGACGACAGATTAAAATATAATGTGTCTCGAGTCGTAACTGATAAAACGATTGTCAGCACGGACTAAGATATACAGGACTGGACACGACAAGGTTAGAGGGTGTGGAGGGTTAGCCACGAAATGTAGTACAACAAGTGGAGTTTGGGGGGATATTTTCCTTTTAGCATTACTAGAGCTGTCCTAGTGGATACTTATGGAACTAGAAATTTGTATGATGTGTTCTAGTTCCATAAGTATCCACTAAGACGGCGCTAGTAATGCTAAAAGGAAAATATCAACCCGAACTCCGCCTGTTGTATTACATTTCGTAACCACAATATTCATCTCGTGTCCAGTCCTGTATATCTTAGTCCGTGATTGTCAGTGTTGCTTTTTGTATTTTCTTTGCGTCCAAGGGACCTCGTCGAAGGTTCAGTCCGGGTAGTCGCCGACTCGGTACATGACCTACAACATCCGTCACCGGTTGCATCGGTACAATATTGTGAACCGCAATAGCGGTCCGATGGGGTATAGACCACGAGATCGGTTGAATGACCAAAAACAACCTGTCACCACCAAACTCCACAACAAAATGGCGCCACCGAGTGATCGACCCATATAAGACTTTAGGATGCACCCACCCGTATATTATGTTTACAGAAATAATATAAACAAGGAGGTGAGAACGTAATACGTACCCACTCGAGTAGGATATCATCATCTGTTTGGAGTAATTTATTCGCTCAGGTTTATGTGCATTCATATGTATTATCGCCATACGTGCCCAAGTCGCTAACTCTGTGCACAAGTCTCTGGTCGCAGAGACGGTGGTCGGCGATTTTACGGCACACCAGTCACGTCCCAAAATCCCAGGCAAATATATATATTGTTATAATATATTATATAGGTATATTATATTTATACACACTTTTTACTCTCCATTATGACTGTTATTGTTATTATTATTATTATTTCAAATATACACCACGTAAATTATACATATATATTTATGTATATACATATATATTTATAAATGGTGTACGCACTTAACTTTATAGTGTTGATGACACGCTTTATTATATCATCTTTTTCATCGGTTTTTATGTCGTGCACTCTTATAGTATTATGACTGTCGGCGTGTCTGATTGTAATGACTTGCAGAACATCTACAATATTATACGAGCGGAAATCTTCCTTGAAGTTGCAGGGTTAGTATGAGACTAATAACACTGGTGGTTTCTTTCGTATTATTTAATATCATAATTATATATATATATAATATTATGATACAGCCAAACAAAATATCTATCGTGGATAATTCGAATAAGACCAGATTCGATACAGGAACGTAGGCGACAAGCAAGCGGCATTTATTCCCAGTAGTTTTAGAAAGCGTCAGGAAAAACAAAAAAAAAAAGTGAAAAAAGGTCATTTTTACGGAAATCCAATTTTTAAAAAAATGATTATATTTTTTTTTATGATGTAGATACTTAACTCAAAACTAATAACTGTAGACACTTTAAATTTTCACCGAATATATAAACATTTTCCGTGTATGACAATATTTTCGAAATATTTTGGACCAATTATATCCACGAGAAATAGTAATAGAACATTCCCCACACATTTTTCTACCTGTAATGAAAAAAAAAGTTTACTGGAAAGTTATGCAATGTATAGTCAAAAGATATTATTTTCGATTTGTATTGTTTATTTTTTTAAATTATTAAAATTGATTAGATTCAACCAGTACCTATATGCTAGGATGACACAAATATTCTCCGCTCAGAATCGTTTTTCATACGTAGGTAATAGTTTGTCATTGAATTCAAATATAATAATATTAACACCTCCATTACAATGGACATACCCGACCACTTGTCCAACCTTTTTTTTTTTTGTTTTGTTAATTCCAAATTCTAAAATAAACTTAACTTTCATACTAGTGGTGGCTTTCGATGAACGCCGACAAATGGGTAACTCGTAAGTCTAACCATATCATGAACTTGAGAATATTGTACTATATTATTTATCCGAAACTTTGCTCAATAATATTAACGTATAACCGTCAAACACACATCGTACGTAAGTCGTGGGTTCATAAATTTTTAAACCGCACCAAGTCGTCCTATTTTGTACACATTTTTTTCAAATACCTATAATTATATTGTTTGTGTGGAATATCGCATAAACAAGAGATCATTATAACCGTTCGAACCCCACTCATGTGCGCCTCTTACCAAAGTGTAGTAGGTACTTATCATAATATTATATTGTGAAACGCCATCGAGAATAATTATTATAAATTAATGTTTGAACTGCACGCGTTAATGGTCTACTTTCAACAGCGGTTGGGTGCCGACGGGAGTGACGTGTGAGAAATTATGATTTGGATGTTAAGTATTCCTTATGTCTATATTATATTAAATTCGATTTCGGGTCATGGTCTAACTTCGATATCGTTGGTTTAGGGGTGTCCCGTAATAATGTTGTTTTTAGTTCATACCTAAGTGTACACGATATATTATGTCAGCGGGGGAGATACTTAAACTTACAAAATTAATCGAAGCACCGCACATAATCGGCCGTCGGCCGCGTTGTTTACACATCACCCGCTCGTAAATAAATTAAATAAACAAAACGTATAACGTAAGGTCGAATGATTGGTATTACAAGGCATAATTATTATTTTAACGAAATAATTCAACTAAATCTCGAAGGAAACAATAATAATATTATTATATTGTATTATACGCTATTTTCTTTATTGATTATAGACATAATCGGCGATCGTCCGACCAAGTCCGATGCTCATGGTGGCATTTTGAAACTGTCGTGTAGGAGCAGTGCTTCTTAAAATTTATTGTCGTGGAGCCCCCTAAATTTAACTATGGACATGCATAATACTGTTCATTAAATATGTACTTTTGGTACTTTCCCATTCACGGGGACAGGAAGCTGAAACTCTTGGATTTAAATCTGGTATGTCGTCGTCGAAACTGTAAATTATTATAGATTACTGACTCGTCATTTTCACTTGGCACCCGGTGAATTTGCTTAATTCAACAGAAAACAGGAACGCAGAGTCCGAGTAAATACATTATTCGCATAGCTAGCAGTCGAGTTTGATTCGCGAAGTAGAGACTACTATGTATCGAACTGCAATCATATCTACATTTTTTTAGTGACATAAATTATTTGAATTACTACTAGTAACTTACCTATTATAGATGAATCATAATAATTCAATATTGTTTCAATTCGTGCACCGCTAGTCCTGTGATCTCCAATGCCCCATAACCCATAACGATATGAGTCGCATCGTTATAATATGAGTCACATGTGGTCCCATAAGGTCTTTTTGGCCGTTCACTTGTATCCCATATTAAATATATCAAATGCATTTACTAATGATTTACAAAAATTATACTTTATTTATTTATTATACTTTACAATGAAAGTTGGTATTATACTTAAGACTAGAGTGAAAATAAATTAAAAATTATTTGATTGAAAGAATATGTTTAGAGATAAGATAAATAAGATAACAACGAATCTTTGAAGAGATAAGAGGTAATAGTGACTGGAAATATTGTTTTTGTTGGTTTTTCCATTTAAAATTGGACGTCGACGGAAAAAATACGAAAGAAAAATGATACTGAGTTCAGTCACACACAGTCTTTCTGACCGGTTACAGATTTTAAAAATAGCTATAAAATGGACAAATAATTAAATATTCTAAATAGTTTTAAAAAATAGGTTAGCATGAACATTAAAGGTATCAAATTGCACTAAACACAGTAAAATACTCACAATGATTTATTAGTAAAATAATAAACTCACGGTCTTTTAGACCGTAATACGGACTCATGGCGGGTTTAGAACACGGCCGGTTACTCGAGTGATGGTGTGCTTTATAATATTATGACTATTTCAATGGGTTATTGCAGGGGTATCCAAAATACGGCCCGCGAACAAGTTTTAACCGGCCCGTGACCCGCATAGGACGCATAGGTAAATATTTTTTTTATTTTTTTTTTTGGCTTATTCCGGACCTTGAAGATCCATCGCCTCTTCTACTACACCTCTCCACAATTCTCTGTTCTTCGCCAGTTGTTCTCCCTCTCTAATCCCCAGGAGCTTGAGGTCTTCTTTAACTCGGTCTGTCCATCGCTGTCT
>WHPZ01588317.1:40056-66723 GCA_016617965.1 Macrosiphum rosae
TCGTTGAACATTGCCCTTAGTTCTGCATTAGTTCTTCGTTCATATAAATTTTCCTCGTTTCTTTTGGGTCCATAAATTCTCCGCAGTATTTTTCTTTAGGTAAATATAGATAAAAAAATTATTTTAAAAATGTATTTATATTATATTATATTTATACCTATTTATTTTTATTTAAGTATATTGTAAAGTAAACAATATTTTATACAAAAATATAAAGTAAACATATTATTTACGTATATAGGTAGGTACCTAATATATTATCATAAAATTAAAAATTATATGTGTTAATAAACTTTTGGCCCGCTAAGAGCATTTGATTTTTTTTGTGGCCCTTGAATAAAAAAGTTTCGAGACCCCTGAGTTATTATATACGTTGCTATGCTATGCCGTTATTAACGGTTCCATTAAATTTTGTAGAAAACTGGTTTTGTCTGATTATTGTTTTCTCGATTATTTCGAAAAGTACTGGGCTCTTTGTTTTTGACATTCCAACGTATTAGCTACATCCAATTTACTACCAGAAACTAGAAATATTTTCCTCTCTAAAATGCAAAAGGTGACTATACAGATGTCAGATGGACGTATCAGCTATAGCTAAATAAGTAGAATGCTACTAGATATGTGTTGTTTGAAATACTGAGGTATTATATTTCTAGATATGTTTTGTGCAGTGGAAAAATATCAAGTAACATGCCATATTTTGTTAGGAATTTAATTATAAATTGTTTTTTTTTTATCTTTGATTTACGTTTTGATGACGATAAACAAATCAGCCTCGCTAAGATAATTTAGAAAATAAAAATTTGTATCTAAAAACATAATATTATCTATGTTAAAAATGCTAAAATATAAATAAATACACATCATTGAAAACCAGAGACATTTGTCGAACAGCAGACAATCTAAAAATCTCTATATTTTTTTTTTCAATTCATAACAACTTTTTTTTTTCATTAGCTAATATTTATTTTTTAATGGTGAACATGTGACTATCATATAATAATTTTTACTGGCCCATCGGGAGATTTTTTCGGTCTTCCGAATGGCTATCCTTCCTATTCGATTGATTTAAAAATTTACTACAGCTTTTCACCCCACCCCACTCTCCTTTCTTCCCAAATTCATAAATAACTATTAATAACACAATACCTACAGATAAATTCTAAAATGTAAATTAATTGTATAAGTATTAGCGGTATTATAGTATTATACCTGAGACCTGGATTTAAATTAATCTATCTCTCTATCAATTTCCGCTCTGATTCAGTTGAAATCACAACACAAGCATAATTATTACAATGATAAGTTTTATGATATCCCACTCCCCCATTCTGGAAAAATTGTATGTAAACACAAAAAACTGGATACCTACCTATACTGATTAGATGATTGCTTAAAAGACGACGTAAATCCAATATCACTCAGATGGCGGTGGTCGTATTTAGGTGCTTACATCAAAAATATTTCCTGAATCAATTCTTGATTAATCCCAAAAGTAATCACCGTGTTCATAAGTATTTGCTATTAAGATTTTACAACACATCACATAAGTTCAACAATATATAATTTCACACACATAACACATAATTGCTGTGCTTTGTTAAATCAAATCAAACGATGTTATCGGTAAACGTGATATTCGATACAATGTTAATTTTTTGGTAAAGTTTGACTCACATCCATAAATTAAGGCTAGTGAATATTTTCATAAATTATAAATTTATTGAAATCCAGTATTTGTAAACAGTGACACACATTTTATATGAAATACATTTTGAAAATATTCACTTTCGGCAATTCGTGAATGAGAGTCGTACCCGTGCAGGATATATTACATTTGTATACCTAAAGATACATATATATTTTTATCTACAATTGTTTTATTTACTTTGACAAATAATATTATCATATAGGACATAATATGTACAAAAAAATATTCGATTTTCGTTATAGCCAAAACAAAATCCTTCAACTATGTTACTAATACAAATTTTTAAAAAATCCTTTCTCAGTGCTCCCTTACGTTGTGGTACGAATATTACTATTAACTTTTTATTTATCTTAACAAAATTAATATATTGTTAATACTCTAACATTCGCAATTTACTGTTTTAAATTTTAAATAAATCTTAAATGTACTATACTAATAATAATTATACTACACTTTACCTATACACATACAGGCTACGAGGTGATATAACATAGTTGAAATATTTAACACTCTAGTCACGGACCGTTTCCTATTAATATTATGGTTTCTGACGAATAATATTTACACAATAGAAAACGTCATATTATTCATACAGTAGGGGTCGGTAAATCAAAACTCATTCAAATCAAAACATTAGTTGGAGCACACTTGCGGCCTATGCTTTAGGCCGCGAAAAAAATATTAAGTATTGTTTTTTAATTCAAAAAAAATATCTCTGGCGCCGAGATCAATGGCTCCGCTGGCCATATTATAATCTATTGTTTGTTTAATTACGTTATTTAGTTCACTTTTCATATAATGAACTCGTCCTTATTCAAACATAATAATTATAGGTAAGTGTTTAAAACCAACAGAGAATACAATTTATCGGAACCAAATACTATGTGCTCATAATAGTAAGTTATGGGCCAGATTTTTAGTAATAAAACAGTTCTGCTCTTCTTTTTATCTCTCTCACGCGCACACAAACCAACTCCTCAATGATGATCAGTCGATGAGAATTGAAATCTTCGTTAACAAAAATGAAATCCAAAAATGGGCTTGACCGTGACCACCGATGCCGTTTAATGGATTATTTATTTCAAATATGTACAATTTTGTCAATATTAGATGAGACGATTAATGCGTAAGTAAATCTATGGCTCTTCGTAACACATATACAACACATTTAGTTTAAGCCGTCTCCAGCTCACATATTTTGTACTTTTCAATAGCTGAAATAACATTTTAGAATTTGTTTCGTTTTACCCATTGAGGGCACTTCAGACGAATAGTTCCGAAAATAGCGCCGAACTTATTGTACAGGACTTGTAAGACCTGGTTAGGACTTTACCGACTTTACCCTTTGGCCTTTGATATTATTCGTGTAGTGCTAAAGCTAACTTAACCGGGTCACCACGCTTCAGAAGCGAAATAGAGAAAATGATACCAAACTATAATATAGGTTAGGTTACAGTGGGGCACCGAAGTAGGTGGACTTCGGGTCCAGACCTTCTTGGAGCGTGTTAAACATCAAGTTATTCAAAAACCAAAATTTCTATAATTTCTATGGTTGATAGTACTTATTGTTTTTGACCCAGTTATTTGTTTTACAGTTTTTGGACCCTTCCCCTCTTGACAATTCCTTGTTGCACCCCTGGTTGTATCATATATGAACTATATAGTATTTGTTGGATGTTATTAAAACATAATTGAAATGCAAAACGTATAAATACAGTGACTTTAACAATACAGAAATTAGTTTATTTGTTGAAAATATTTTGCCCTTCGAAATATTTTGGTTTTTCAAAAGTTGAAATGATTTTTCTTCTATTAAATCTCGAACATATTATGATTAAAATAATAACTTGTATTTAATTTTTAGTATTTACCGTTCAATTAAATATAATATTATATCAATTAAAGAAAATTCTATTTCTTCAAATAATTAATGTTATAGTTATTTCACCACACCAACATATCAAGGCCTCATTGTTTACACATCCGTATAAAACATACAATAACACGTTTTACGACTAAAAGTTATTATTCAAAAGTTCCAGAATACTTCAACTTCCATTGACCGGGGTTTAAATCACATATTATACTTAAAAAATAATCGGGGGCATATAGTTAGTTTTGGGAGGTAAGACATTATAAGGCATCCGGATCCTCGATCGTAAGTACATACGTGACGTTATTATGTAAATATCGATATCAAATAAACGGAGTTCGGATAAAAATGCCGGATATTATCTTTATACAACCAATCTATATTTAGATCCGAAAAATTTCGTTTCTCCGATTAATATACAGTTAAATACTGTAAAAACAAACCATGATATGGCGTCAGAATATATTTTATGGTCTTCTGCGCCACGTGGAGTTGGTCACGTTATTGAATGTCTCAATCCTTGAACCATAAATAAGCGGGTAAGATTATTAAAATGAAATAACTTTTACCCGGGATCGCACACAATAATGGTATGTTGTGCACAGACTTATGTTTCTATAGAATTCTTAAAAAATAGTTATGGTTTTATGACTTTTTTTTTTATTAA
The DNA here is from genome assembly GCA_016617965.1 of Macrosiphum rosae. Taxonomy (NCBI): domain Eukaryota; kingdom Metazoa; phylum Arthropoda; class Insecta; order Hemiptera; family Aphididae; genus Macrosiphum; species Macrosiphum rosae. Next base: position 44,308 of record WHPZ01588317.1, read on the forward strand.
GTTATTATTATATTACCTACGGTGTATTATATTATATGGTGTTTGGCGAAACGACATGTTTATTAGTTTATTCTATAGGTAGATGGATACTAAAAAATAAAAAAAAAAAAAGGGTACAGTAATAAACCATTTGTTATATTGTTTGTTTAATTTCCCTTCTCTTCGTGTGTTCTATAATAGTGTATAATAGGTATATATATATAAACAATCTAAACTCGTCCGCCGCCGTTTTTAATATTAAAAACATAGGTAGGAGCGTAAATCAAACGCGGCGGTGGATCGATAGAAAATGATTATGTTCAGCTGTTCTAGGTTCAACCGAACTGTTGGTTTAATATTTTCGACTATGTCGTACACGCGCATTATATTATACTCACGTCCAATATATCATTCTGGTTATTGTGTTTCGTTTAAGACTCGAATTGTTCTGATGTTTACTTTCGATTGTGCGTTTTCGTAGATTAAAAAATAACCCCCCCCCCCGTCGAATCACGCCGGAGAACGCGAATGATACAAACGTATCATTTGTTTATTGATCTCTTTGACATAATAATATTATTGTATGTTATATAACGCTGTTGCGTGTCATCTCGAAAATAATGATTAATAAAAATGGCTTCAGCCCCCCCCCCTCAGAACTTCTTAAAGCCCCTATACATTATTTTATTTATGATTTACTTGTTCAAAAAATTCTAGAGCTGAAGTCCCCCAACTCTAAGGTATCTGGTTACGCACATGTTATGAACATTCGTTAAAGACTTATAATATATGGCCGCGCTTGACTTGAAACTCTGCGCACGCCTATATTCTGTTCAAGTTAAGAAAGAAGTCGGCGCAGGGGCTTGGCAACACTACATGGAAGGAATTTTACTGATGATTGACTGGGTGGGTGTGAAAAACGGGTATGGTTCGGTCAAAACTCGCCGACTACGTTTCTCAACTTGAACAGAGTATAATATTATTACGTACATTACACGTCTGGTCTTTCGGAGCTGACTTATTTTCCGGTAACCTACCCAGCCGTAGGTACGCAATAATATACCGCGTCGTCTGCAGTGATCACTAGCTGCTCCGAAGTCCTCCGAACGGGGATGACTCCGCACAGTGTATCCAAATTACCAAAAAACGTCCCCACACCTAATTACTATTATACGTCGTTTTCGGTGCAATCTAAGCGGAGAAACCCACAAAAGACTGACGTCGCTATATACGATTATGGGCGTGTAGTGGCGTGAACAGCACCACCGAGTATACCGCGGTAGTTGGGGTAAGCGTTTTTCTTTTTTCGCCCAAAAAGACGCGTCTCGTGCGTATCGTTACATTATTGTTTTTCGCGTGCACGCACGTCTTCGTCGTTTAGCTCTATTAATAATATCGTCGAAAAGTGTGCGTGCCTAACACGGACGTTCATATATAATAATATATACAAGCGAACCCAGAGACAGTGTGTGTGTGTGTGTGTGTATGTACATGATGGATGTAAAATAATATTACAAGCATTGTATTATTATACACGTATCGTACCTATACATATAATAATAGTAATAATAATATACTCAACGGCATGCGTGTACGTAAGGTAAGTAACAAGACCCGGTGCGCGATCCCATTGTTTTGGGGAACGGTCGGAAACGGTTTTTGGGTTTTCGACGGGAATACACACTATATACCTGTATAATAATATTATTATAGGTTTATAAATTATTATTATTATATTGTTGTGATCGATCTTTTAGCGGCGGCGGCGGCGTACCCGTCAGATTTGTATTTCGGAAGTTTCCACCATGGAAAATCGGTAAAAGCGTGTCTATCCCGCGAGCGTGTTCGTATACACATAGATATATATATGACGATAATAAATATAACAGCTGCGATGAAATTCGGCTAGGGCCGGCCGAACAAGCGTATACAACAACCCCCGCCACTCCGCCTGCACCGCGAGAGAGAGAGACGGCTGACTGATATTATTTTCTTTGCATCCACGCCACCCCGCACTGCTCGCATTTCATTTTATTATATTATATATTATGCGTGTTAAACTTAACTCCCGGAGAAAAAAATCAATACCCTACACACACACACACACACACACACACACACACACACACATACCTTCGACGCCAGCAGTCCGCCAGCGCGACATGACGTGTGACTCTCGGGGTGTATCGACATTACACGCGCGCGACCGAAAGTCTTTAATAATCGGTCGGTACGCGATTCTAAGAGTCATGCGACACATAATATTATTGGTACTTAGCGCCACGTGCCGTATTTTTCTTTTCGCGGATCTCAAGAGATTTCTCGAGCGTTCTGCTCCAGTGGGGTGGCGATAAATCTCGTCCCCGGGCGCATATTACACCTTATGATCCGCGGAACGTCACACTGCGATATGATATGCGGTTACCGCGGTCTCAGAATGTCACCATATATAGGTACCACTCGTCTGAATCTCACCGGTGAACTAGACACGGTTTCCGCTCGACGAAAACGAATCAACATGATATAGGTACCTAATCACCCTCGACGGGTTTAAATCTGCAGCGTTTATGCCAGTAAAACGTTCAGAACTTAGTGTTGAGGTTGTAGGGCAGACGATTGAAATGAGGCGTTTGGGGTGTTTCAAAATTGCCGAAGAGCACAATTAAAATATATATAATTGGTTGAGGTGGCGACTGTTGTAAGAGTCACTTAACACGTACTCCGTGCTATGTTTTTCTCTTTCCAGATCTTAGAATTCTCGATCGTTCGGCTCGATCGGCGGTGAGAACCCTCTCGACCGATCACCCCGCATATTTACCGTATTCGTGGAACGTCAAACTCTGATGCGGTTTAACACGAAGCAGGCAACAGAGCTAACCAATGCTACAAATTCGTGGATTGATTACTATTTATGTCATTACTAATATTTTTAAATATATTATATAATATTAATTTACACAGTTACATTAGTGCATAAAATATGTATATGATTTTTTTTAAATTTCTTACAAAATTTGTTGCCCTAGGCCCGGACCCCACGGGCCTAGGCCCAAATCCGGCCATGATAGTATTATAGGTTCAGTTGTCAATTGTCATCCAAACTCGTAAGTATATCGTAACCCAAGATCGCAAACACGACGCACCACTGCAGAGATTATAATATGAAATGAGAGTGCTTCGGAGGCGTATCGTACATAATATAACTACAGTATTTATCACACAAATGTTTAAAATGTGAGAAAACAATTTTTAAAACATAGTTACGGCGTTAATCCCGAGTCGCATATATATACAGCGAATCGATAGTAATATAATATTATAATAGTATTATAATACGCACTACCCGCATTGTAGCTGCAGTGTTAAGGACAAGTACTTTATTATTCATAAACGATAAAACGTATTATAATTATTAAGTAAACAAAAACGGTGAAACGCAGACAACGCGCAGCACTGTGCGAATATAATATTACCGACTCAAGTATACTCGCAGGTACTTGATATGCATCGCTTAATCGGTATAACCAGTATAATATTTTGCTATATTAAAATAAATAATAATATCGTTAGACCGTCTAGTGAAATATTAAAAGGGGCGACATTTTAGAACGTATTATTCGGTTAAAACGACACGATTATACACGGCAATTTCAATATAATACTGATATAAATCGAAAACATGATAATATTTTTTTCGCTCCACAAAAATCTCGGACAACGCTAAGGTTAGGTAGGAATTCGAGTTGTTAATTATTCTGAATAAGTATAACCTGTCTTGGGTATTCACTATTCCGAGCTCCGAGGCGATGTGTTTTTGAGACTATGTTATATGCGATATTTATATTATTTTTTTATATTCATAAAAATATGAAAAATTAGTATACTCGTGTAAGGATTAAACGAACAAATCGAATTCAATTTCAAAAACGGAGGCGCTAACGTGAGATTGACACATAACGATGTTTCTGTGCTTAGTGTTTTCAGAGTTCGTGTGTAGAATGTTTTATAATCTATTGACTATATAACTACATTATTGTGTACAAATTGTATGCGTTTACTTATGTACCTAACATAAAACTTATTTTGTATTTAGATTAAAAAAAGTTAAAATGGTATTTTATTTAAAAGTCGACCGTGTACGACTGTTACAGCAGTTTTAAACTATTTAAAAGAGTCGTATAATAATATATACTTTTGTCAAACGTCTTCGAGTATTGATTAGGTACTAAAATAACCTGTTTATTAGCATTCCGAAATCAAACACTCTTGCATCGTCGCGTGTATTTGTTGTAAAACTTTTATAATACTGTTCAACAGTGTGCCGTCGTTCGACAAAGTCCGAGATAGAGATGCCGGCTGCTAGTGTATAGAAAATCAAAAATGTCAATGCTTCAACGGAGAAAATACATTCGATGGCGTTATTGTATATTGTGGAAAAATATTTTGTTTAGAAACGAGAAAAATAAAATTCATATTCACCAGCATTTCGTAATATTATAGTATTTTACCAATATGTCCGCAACGAATCCGTTCAATTAGGCCAACGGGGATTACGACCTATATTATAGCTGATCACACTCACACCGTAATACTATTTTCTGTGTTTTTGCCAAATTGAAAATATAAAAAATAAAAGAAATCCATACATATATTATTATATTATAAATAGACGTTACGAAATGATTGTTAAAATTCATTCCGAGCGCGCGGGTGCACTATGGGATAATGGCCAAATGAGTGCGTAAATAAGTAATTGAAAACATGAATAAGTGACAGTAATTTTTGTTTTGTTACATTCGTATTTAATCGTCCGAATAATATGATTAAAGCGCAAACGTATAATAAAATATAGCCGGGAATTTCGTTTTTTGATTATTTTATAATTGCGTTACGGTATAAATGTTGTATGTTGATGGGAACAATAATTTTAATAATACAATAACGAAATGTATAAATCCGCCATGCGTCATGTCTGAAAGTTTTCAGCGGAAAACGTAATCAACACTTTTGAAATAAAGTACGATTGCCGTTTAATTGGATTATTGTTATATAATATTATGCCTGCGTTTGTCAAAAGAATACCTCTGATTGTTTTCCAACGGGCCACCGGCGTTTGACGTCCGCATCTGGAACAATGACGATTTCGACTTTGACAATGACGAGTACCTGTACACTGTACAGTTCTGTACACGATTGTCATCACTGTTGTTGGCGTTATCGTCGCAAATAATATTCGCCCAAATATGTCTTGTACGAGATTCTCAATTAGATTTACAGTAGATTTATTAATATATAGGTAATAGGTATAATCATAGACACATTAATAAAAGGACTGAGACCGACATTGTAAGAAAGAGATAAAATATATTATATATTATGTATATGAAAGAGATAGCGAGAGTATAGCTTAAGGGAATCATACAAAGTATATGATCTAAGGAATTATAACAGAAAAAAATGAGATATCATGGAAATATAAGCAAAGTTTGGAGGTGGGAACATTTTTAAAAACAATGTTACAATGTATTTTACTCCATGATAATATATGATTTGTTCTTTAACAACCGTCTTCAGTTGTATACTATCACTTTCTAACAATGTTGGGATACGAATCTCTCCTTCTACAATCAGTCCATTTAATATTTATTAATATGTCTATGATACAATGGTTACTGCGCGTTTTTGAATTGGAAATCGAAATTCGTACTGCCTTATTAGAGAAGAGTACAGAGGTCTAATGGACGAGGCCACAAAGAAAATTGCAGGACAAATGTGACCAGTAACTCAGGACCAGAGGACCATTTTTTTTTTCCAACTACGTCTCAGCCCAACGTCGGGTTTCCCTTAACACTCCGATCGTTTTCCCGCAAGCAATAGTAGTTAATTAGGTAGGTAACGTTATTTATTTTTTCCTCGCTTTTCTCACTTCATTACAGCTTTTTTTATGATATCTTATAGATGTGTCATTAAGTTCAACCGAAGCGTATGATTAAATCACATACTTACCGTAGCGCGCAATATTGGTATTGCCATTATTTTGTTCCTGTATATAAGTGAATCGTTTAAAGAATAACGTTCAAGTTGTAAAATAATTATATATTTTGGCTATTAAAACTTTTAAAGGGAGTATTTAAAAAATGAAAACACTTTTTGGAAAAGTTTTGATTTTATAAAATAATTAAAACTTTTAAATATACATATATTACATATATTTTTTTATTTTTTTTTTTTAATATGCTCGAATTTCTTTCGATAATTGTCTTTGTTTTGTTTGAAGTGCGCTGATGCTGCAAAAAAAACAATTTGAGGTGGGTAGGAGGGGCAACAATATTTAATGTAATAATATTGACGAACCTATATTTTAACGACTTTGCACTGATAATAATATAATGATTGATCGATTCGTGTTTATTTTAGTTTTTAAATCACTCGAAATATAAATTAATACAAATCAGCAAAACGATATTTAACTTAATGGTTGGGCCGAGAACAAGTTTCACGGGCGCTTATATTTGTTTACAGTTGTTGTATAAATGTGTTTTCGGATCGCAATCGGGAGGATTTCTGGCCTGCCCCCTCGACGGTCGAGTTCGAAGAGTTTTATCGCTTATGCTAGAACACTGATGTTTGTTTGCACTGGACGTTTCCAAAAGGCGGCGAAAAGAAAACTTCTTTCAGAACAGATCATTTTTCTTTGTTCCCTCGCGGGAGGGGTTAAAATATATGTGACAGGCCTCGTGTGATACGCGTCCTTTATCACTATGGGCACATGTGCAGCGTGCGCCAAATCAGAGAACGCTCCTCATGAAAATAACACCGTGGAGGTATTTTTTTATCATAAAATATTTAAAGTGTGATTTTGCGCGATAGTTTCCGTCCGAGGGAAAGAGAATCGCTAGCGCGGTGTGAACGAAAATATCGTTGCGAAAGTTAATAAATAATATAACACCAGTACGGTGTGAAAGTCGAACAACGCACCGGTGCAGGTCCGGCGAGCATATGAATATAAATGCGCTGTAATATTATTCGTGTTTGAGTTCAGTGAGAAACACAAAAGTCGAAATTTTTTTTTTGATACTTATAATATAATATTATAAAACAACGCGCTACACGGTATAAAATTGTTCATCGATTTCCGAGTAAAACTGTTTTTTTTTTAATGTCTCCTGTCTATTAACAAACGAAAATCAAATTATATTAGTAAACATTATGATATCGTTAGGAGGTGTAAATGAGTAAAAGACATTGGTATATTTCTGTTATGTTTTCTTCTAGATAGTAAATGTAATGCTGTCCGTGTTGAAGGTGAGATTTTTTAAATTAGGTGAAAAACACTAACGTTGACATTTTTTATTTTTGATACTTTTATATAATACGTCGCACTGTATAAAATTGTTCATGGATTCCCTAATACAACTGTTTTGTTTTCATGTCTTAACTCTCGTGAATAAACAAAAATCAGATTATTTTAGTGAACATCATGATGATATGATATGATATCATTAGGAATAAATGAGTAACAGTCGTTGATACATTTGTGATGATTTTCGTGTGGAAATTTCAGTGAGGAACACAAGATTTGAAATTTGGTACCTATGGGTATATAAAAATGTAACACTTCGGGCAACGCTCATGATATAAAATTCTCCATTTGTTCTAGACTGCAACCGATTTTTCAGTCTGATAATGTGTTTAAACTTTAATTATATTTGTAAAACAATTGTGGTACACCGAAAATCTTCGGTACTGAAATATGTATGGCAGAATTTGAATTCTTTTGTGCGGTATTCAAATCGAATGAATTACTATATAATTCGATTAATTGGTTTAATCCATGAACTAATATCCTTGCACGTCTTATTAACTCTCCCGTCCAAACATCATAATATAATTACTCGTTAAATGTAAATAAGTAAAAGTCATCGACACATTTTTGTTAAGTTTTCTGCTCGACAGTAAATTTAACAACAATTATTTATTAAAAATTATATTTTGTATTTGTAGTTTTACAGCTATGTTTATCCGCGACGCGTAAAAATATATCGTAATTCGTAAGAAATTATATTTATTATACTTTCCTCGGTAAAAGTAAAATTATTACACTTTTACAAACGGATATCATGTCCTGTGTAGTCCCCGTGTAAACGTATCGATATGGAGTAGACAGATTGAAATATTTCATTTATTTCAGTCTCGGAAGTAACAAAAATTGAAAAGATAAAAGTTCCTCCTATTGTAACATGATATTATTATTTAATATAAGTTTGATCTTACATTTGTATCTTATATTTTATATTGATTTAGAGGGAATAGATTTATTACAATATTGGGAGTCGTTTGTTAGTATATTTACTAAACGCGACCTTCCATTCCGCATGTAACCAAATAATCATATTATATTGGAAAATCATATGCTAAGAATGATCTCAATTCCTTAAAAGAAAAATAATCCCGAAAACCTTTCGAGGGAAATTACAATTCCATTGATTCGTTTCGAAGAACTTATTCTCTTTTGCTGGTGTAGTCTCTCTTAAAGTGAATAATCCAATTTTAAACGAAAAAATACGTTAATTTTCCATAAAATCAATAATAATAGTTTATACTACGTAAGATTGTTCCTGTTAAGACTTATTACTTCTTGAAGCGTTATAAACCACAGCAAATAAATCGTTAATGATATAACTAGAACAGTTGTTCACAGCTGCTGCGGCCTGCGATGATGAACCGCGGTTATGATTGAAATTTGAATTTACTTCATCTACGGAATACTCTTTTGGTGTGTGCGGTGTGCCCACATTTTTTTTTCTCATTCCAACATTTATAGTATATACTACAAGCCAGTAGTTCGTAGGTTTCCACAAATGTTTTTCCGCTTATACCGTGTATAATATACCCGTTAGGTCGAGGCTTTGGAAATGATCTTCAGGTACCGCCACTCCTAGTCGGACTCCACCTAGTAGCTACTCGTGCAGTTAAATGACTTCTGACAAGCGTAGTTGTTCGATAAGTCTAACGGACCAGTGTTCCAAGAAGGACGTATAGGGTATTAAGTGGCTATTGGAATTGAATATCTTACCCAGGACGGACTCGACCAGGGATCGTTAAACTAGTGCAGCTTTAAGTCAACAGAGTTATTGCTTATTGTTAACAAAATTACGTCCTGAATGAAGTCTTTAATATAATATGTAATAATATTATACGAGACCTTCAGCTCAATCACATAAAAAATATAGTAAAATATTATAATGTGACGCCTGCACTGCTAAGTTTATAATATACATGCTTATCACAACTTTTTTATTTTATTACTTAAAATTATACCTATTACAGTCTGCAGTTGACTGAAACAATTGATAATTCTGGTACATTGTAAACCACAAAAGTTTCACATTAATAATTTGTGGAGTATAAACGGCTAACAGCACCTGAGTAATCACAACAGCTATAGAACAAGAATATATTTTATAAACGGATACATAATTTCGTTACGATTCAGTTTAATATAATATTATTATGACATTAAATGACGTGCAATATTCACCTGGGTTGTCCCGGGTCGATCTACGGGACTTGGTGAGTGAAGAAAAAAATAGAACTAGTCGACGACCACAGGAGCCGTGCCAAATAGGTGGGGTGAAATGGGTTAAGTGCCCCAGTATGACAAAAGTTGTGACATTTGAAAGGGCGGCAATGAAAGTTAACACTTCACCGATAACCACTATAGTCGATTAAAAGCAAATGATTAAAAGAGACACGTATACATCTTAATGTATTCAAATAGTCGGCACAGCGTCAACTGCTCGTCATTAAATTAAACATAATATTATCATATCTGATTTCCTCCTCCTCATGTATAGTACTCGAGCTATCGTATATTTTCTCTAGGGATCGCGTTAAATGTGATGGTTACTGCAATGGCATATAAGATAAATGGACATTTCCTCTCCCCCCCCCTCCACGATATATTTTTGATGCGGATATTTTCCCCCATTTTTTTTTATTGTTTATTATTGACTGATAATAATGAATTTAATAATACAATATTATTTATTATATAATATAAAATAATTTTTTTTAATAAAATATATAATTGATAAACATTCTTTAATTTTTATAAATATAATAGATTATAAATGTATAATATGTTTGATCCACTAAACTACTTAAAACAATGAGAATTAAACAATTTAAAAAAAAAAAAAGAATAAATAAAATATAATTAATAATTAATAAAAATGGCTTAAGACTCCGACATGAAAATGATATATTTTGTAAAAAATATTTGATTACTGATTCTTTTGTTATTTCTAAACACATATTTTTTAGCCTTTGTTCATATTTATTTATTTTTCATTAAAACTGTACCAGTTTGGATATTTAACAATTTAATAATTGCATTTGAATTTGATTCAAGTAGTTCAGTTGATCATAAATATTATATATATATATAATTTATTGTATTTATGAAAATAGTTGAAAATATTAGATAATAGGTCAAAAAATAATTTCATATTAAACAATTAAATAGTCAACTTTAAAAAAATGGGGGTGGGGGGAAATATCCGCATCAAAATTACACCGGAGGGGTGGCGGATTAAACAATATGTTTCAACGCCGTTTAAACAATGTGCACGCGTACTTACTTGTTTTTTGTCTCTGGCCTACTAATTTGATTTTTTTTTTTTTTTAATTTTTCTATGTATAAATCTAGCATAGTAATATTAATTGTATTCTAATAAAAACTCGTACAATAAACTCCATTTAATTCTAATTAATTTGAATGTATAATAGAAGATTAACATTTTAATATTAAACTGTTTAAAACACGTATCATATGTAGGTATATTGTTCTTGGAAATTCGTGTAAAGTGTACGTGGAAATAATAACACCACTTATCCCTGTATAATTATATATTTTTACTTTGTGAATAAAACCAATCATCCATAATATTATTAAAATTTAATATAAAATATTTTGTAAGAGTTCAATTAAAAATGGCTCAAAGTGATTTTTTTCTTTTTAATTGAGTTTATGATACCTATATAAAATAAAACTGTATCTAACATAAAATTATCATCGTTACGACGGATCAATATTTATGTAATTAACTTCATACTATCGATTATACGAAAAAATTCTTCGCTTTATATAAACGAATCAATTAGGTACACAATTTACACTTTTTATATATATTTATTTTCTATTCATCGAACATTATTTGCGTCTTCAAGACGTGTTTCAATAGAATGTCGACGATTTTAAGCATCCGTATATTAATAATAATGTGATAGTGCTACGGGCTACGACGGTACGCTACGTTATATTAATAGTACATTTTAAAATTTAATATCGCACCTCTCAATATTATAATAGTACCTATAAGTTTCAAAAAACACTCAAATGTTTGAGATACTATTAGCATACGTTGATTCGTTTTAAAATGGTTAGCTTGTTATAAATTTCGAATAAATTTCTGAGCGTTTTCACCGAAACTCAGCTGGAGCGTCAACGTTGACGAAAATTCCGAAAACGTTTTCTCTAGAGGGCCATCCTCGTGTAGGTATACCTATAATAATAGTACGCATCTGAGTGAAATGTCCGATAGATAAAGGAAAACTTTTGGTCTAATAACACGCAGCTTTTCAAAACAAAAATCGTTATGTGATCCGATCAGTTAGGAATCCAAGAACAATACTAATTATAATGATTTCCTCGGTGAGCCCGTAGGTGTTCTTCTTTATGTAAGTATACGCTCGTAGAATGCAACGTGTTATGAAATACGCGTAGTTTTACATTCAACGAAAATCCAATTTTCCAGTCAGATTGTTTCCGACCAACCGACCATATTATTATATTTTGTTTTGAAACATACCGCAGATGTTCTGTTTTTAGAATTTTTGAAAATTTCAATTGAAAAGTGTAGCATAATAAAATGTATTTTTGGAACGCAAATCGTAAAACGAACCAACGGGTGAGTTGGAGATAATTGTATTGAGCCAGCTACAGTCATACGAATGCGTGCGATTTTAACAAAAGTTGTTGAGTTTAATGAGAGAAACCTTCGTGTAGTACAAAAGCAGAGTTGGTGTAATATTTTCATTTTTGAATGAAAATTAAACTGTTTTTTTTCAGCTTAAAACGACGTTTTAAACAAAATGAATTGTTTGAGTTTAATAACAGAGTAATAATATTAACTTAATTTTAATTTGATATGTAATTTACATATATATGTCAATATTCCGTGTCCTAGTATATGTTTCGCTGTTTCTTTATTACTTATTTTAAATCTTAAAAGTATTTGAAATATTTCCTGAATGGATGTTTTATGGGGACATTGTATTGTGTATACATTAACTGTTAAGTTAAAACATTTTAAAATTGGGAATTTATTCAATAACATTTAAAAAAAAATTAAAATGAAGGATGGTAATAGATATAGTTATTTAGTATACTTTAAGTTTTTTTCTGAAAGATATCTATTATTATTTATTATTAATAATAAACAATATTCACTTGGATTTCACACTGTTTTAAACAAATGTTATAAATTCATATTTTACACATGTTTAAAACAAGTTGTTTAAGACATAACAATCCTGAACAAAAGACTTACGTGGTAATTGTATATAATACATTTTACAATGTAGGTATTTTAATTATTACAAAAATTGTACACACATTATTAGACGTGCCCACTTGTAATAACAATCGTTGGGAACAATGTAAACTTGAAAATGTTGGTCAAGTCTTGTCCCATCATACCTATACTATATATTATTATAAATATTTTTGGTGCGTCTGTCATTACACAGTTCTGATAAATTCTTCTCCAACTTTGTATTTGAAGTTGAGAAACAATGTACTTACGACTTTATTCTATAGGTATGAATAATGATATATATTTTAATTAAATATTGTAAAAAAAAAGTTTCATAATAATTCAGAAAAACAATAAGAGAGAAACACATATTTTTTAACCACAGTCTGGCATGTACTTGAAATAGTGAAACACACAGGTACACAATTCATATAACTAAATACCTAATTGATAATTATTAATTTAGTCAAATCAGTTACATTATAAATAAGCAAAGCGTTTCAGTGTATATTTTAATTAGCATAGATTGAAAAGGTAAGACCTGCATAACTACAGTCTATGCATTTCTGACAAATGCAATTATTTTTTAGTAATTGACTTCGGTAGACATACTATAATATTATACTATATCTTAGAGTTTTACAAAATACTATAAATTCTCGTTAATTACTTTTTCATCAAAAGCATAGTTTCCAATTCGTTCTGGAATAAATTAAATATTCTGAAATTATTATAGACCCCGCGCTGACTTTAAATAATTTAACTTGCTCTAACTACTTAACATAATAGCCATCTACACTTTTTTATATTTTTGCGAGCATTTTTAACCGAACCCATCATCTACACTTGCGTGTAGTGCGATTGCACCATACTAATAAATGTATATTAATAAATTACACGTTCACATAAGACATATTATTATAATATGTTATTTCAAGTTCAACAGTTTAGTTGTAAGGAAAACGTAGAATGTCAAAACAACTGTAACTGTCCATCCTGAATAGATGCATGATTGTTATCCATTTAAAATTCCCATCGAATTGCAATACCTAATTATAAACTTAAGAGGAATCAGTTATTTTTTTGTTTGTATTTTTACAGTTAATATTCCTTGCGTTCCTATATATTAAGCAAACGACGTTTTGAGATAACAAATTCACCACAACTAACGAGCGTTATACAATAATACGTGAAATTATTAAATTCAGGTTTTAATATTAGAAACAGAACATTTTCGTTTTGTTTCCGATAAAATAATTTTTGAAATTGATGTAATCACTAGAAAATTAGTAGACGAATAAAATATTATTATCATCCCCATCGATAATAATATTATTATACTCTGATCCGTTTAATTTAGTTATTTAGTTGTACAGGAGAAACTGTGTAACTATTTCAACAGAAAATTAAACATTAATCACTTCCTTGGAAAACGCAAAAGACAATCTATATATTGTTCATATATTACCTACTACTAACTCATTAATTGTATACGAGTTTCTAAAAAATATTACACATAGTAAACATTTAACTATTCAAAAACATGGAAATAAATTAAATTGATACTCCTAATAACTGTCGCATCATTATTGATGAATAATCTGTGATTGATTTTATTGTGGTAGTAGAGTTTCGTATAATGTCTTTGTCTCGCAGTATTTCTCTTTGCATATTATATCCTTTTTCTGTCTATATTTCAAAGATAAATGAAAACATAGAATTCAAATTTTAAAATATATAAATTATTACACAAACAAGTTACACAGTTACGTTGGCCATCGCCAGTGACATAAAATAAAAATAAAGAAATATTATAAAAATATTACGGATTTCTGATGGAGTAATAATCATCCAACATTATCATTCAAAAATATTCATTGGAAGAAAATATGTTACAGGTAGAACCGTAGAACATACCCGGTGAGACATCATATAATATTATGTATATTTATATTTAAATTCGGTCGCGATGAATACATTTACATAAGTTTAAGTATTCTAAAAATATTTCGATTAACAATTTACTTTTAGATGTTTTATTAAATAATTATATTAAAAATGTATTCGACAATAATTATCTTTAATTATTAAAGAATATATTTATGTGACACATTTATATAGCATACTAATTTGTACCTATATAATATAATTTATATATAACATAAATAATAATATAATATATTATAAATCTTATTTCTCCAACAACGATATTTTGGTTTTATTCAAAATTCGTAAGGTTGCCACTTCACGTAGGTTAATTAAAATTGCATATTATTATTCATACGCATTCATCTCGAGATACACCACGATAATTGACAGTAACTATGAAACTAGATTACACCTTTAAGTGTTATTATTTTTACATTAAAACTTCAAAGATATTTCAATATAATAATGTGACGTATAAATATATTTTAAAACTTCAAAAATATTGTTACAAATCAAATCATAAAATATTTTCGTTTGAATATAAAACATATATATATATATATTATATATTATATATATGATGTGAAGTGAGTATAAGGGAAACTAACATAAATTTATCCATATGAGAATCGTAACTAATAAAATATACCGAAAAGCATGCGGGAGAACGAAATAAAAAATAAGTTTATAGAACCTCTACCGTGCATATATTTTGTATTCCAATTTTTTACGGAAAGAATTATTGAATATGACAGTTTTCTAAAATAAAATAGAAACATATAGCGCAAACCGTCGAAGTACTCGTGATGCGGGATACCGCCGGCACACATGAATGTATACGAGGGTATACAATATTGTGGGTGAAATGAAATTATTATATTCACTGGAGTAAACAGGAGAAAAATATCCGAGAAAATAGGAAATAACTACTGCAGTAGTCTCTGTGGGTTTATCCGTTTTCATAAGACCATAGACAGCAGCTGCTGCACGGGGCATTGATGAAGTCAAACAAAAAAGAAAAATAAGGGACATGATAATAATAATAATATAGGCATTTTATGTATCATAATATTATAAAAACAATTTCTAATAAATATTATTTTATTTTTTATTTCAGGTAAGAGATCATAATATGTCATTTAATCGAAAATACCAAACGATATTCTAAAGAGTGTCTAACGAGTTTGAATGCACTCTGAATAGATGGTAAGTAAGTAAAATTAGTATAATCTTTGGAACAAACAAATTATGATCGTGTCAATATTTCGTCATTCTTTAATTATCGGCAATTAAAACTAATAAAACTATTGTTAGAGCTGCCGTATAGGTACTCTGTTAAACTCCGAAGCATACGCGTCTAATCATCAAAAAAAAACAACTCTTTATTAAAATACAAACAAAAAGCACTCGTCTGTCGTACGGTGGTCACAAAACACGACCATCACCACCAATATAGGTAACCCTTTTCATATTTATTTTTTTTCTATTCCTTATATATTGATATGATGGTTCAACTCGGCTGTTAAAGCTACTATTATAGAAACTATTTTATAACCCAGTAACATTTACTTAATCAAGTGCAATGAAACCTAAATACAGTTATACGTCACATGACAGCTACATAATGCCTGTTTTTTTAATCCTAGGTATAAATTCTAACAACTTTTATATTTTACAACACACCTGTTTCTTAAATAAGTTTTAACTTCTAATTATCTAACTTACCACAAAACCTACAGTGTGTTTTTTAAATCCTTCTTCACAAAGTGATGATCAATTCTTTGACTGTAATAATTTTTGGTGCTCTTCGTTTTTCTACTACCACGTTTGGTAGTAAAAACACCATTAACTTTTGCTTATTTAATGGAAGCTTAAACAATATTTAAATTTTTTATGTACTTGAAAACTCTCATCAAGTAAATTTCGAAATTAAAATAATGACACATCTTTTGTATAAGTGTTATAAAATTATCGGTAAGTTTGTCAATTATTGAATCGTAATAGTAGAATAATAAGTAAGAAGGGATGGTTGATTTTTCAGTGAGAGGGTTTAGGTTACAAATGATTTGAAAAATAAATGTAATTGTATCGTTGAGTATGATAACGAGTAATTCACGAACATTAAACGAAATACTGAAAAGAAAAATTATAACTATCTAGGTACTCTGAATTTTGTTTTTAATTTTTTTAAGTTGGAACAATGAGCTTATCTGATGACAATAAATAAAATAAAGACATGGAAAACAGGGCGAAGAAAACCGCCTAGTGGAGGGGAAATATTAGTTATCGCATATATTAATACTAATAATGATAACATAAGTAATAATTTGTTATGTTACATGCTAGTTATAGTAATCTGCAGGTTGTTTTAGAAAAGCGGGTCACAACACCACTCTCTTCATACCCTTCTTGTTTGGTATTCTCTGTGATAGTTATTAGTTGTGGATGATAGTCGAGTTGGTTGATAGAGTTGGGATAGTGAGTAGATCTGTTGGTGATTATACCTATTAGAGGTTCGCTAGTTCGGTGACAGTGGGTATTTTGAAGTCTGAGTGAAGAGTATTATTGGAAACGTAGAACGGAACTTTTGAGATATTGCGAAGGACTTTAGATTGGAATCATTGAATAAGTATTAGAAATCTTGGCTGAGCCTCATTGATGGATTCCACGGGACCAAACGGGACTTAGCAGAAGTTTATGTAGCAAGTATAGTTTAGTAGGTAGTTTTATATTTTTCGAGGTTAGGAACGGGAGGAGAATGAGGTCGTACTTTGTGTTTTTTTATGTGCGGCAACCGAGTGATGTGGAGTAAACAAACGGTGGCGTATACGCAATGGGAAGGGGTCGATCGTCGAGACTACGAATTATTATTGAACTACGACGACGACGACGCAATAATAGGTATTATTAATTATTGTACAATTTGCACTGTTATGTGAGACTTGTAGAGGAGTAGGTATAGGCACCTACCGGTGATCATATTATTTTTATCGGGTTTTGCTCTTAATTAAAACCACCGACGTCAATAATAATAATATGGTATTGCGTTTGCGTTATTTGATATAATATTTGGCCGTCTGCGAATAACACGAATTCTTCGTCCCGTTCGTTAAATATTTCACTACCTACCTATATTGTGCTGCATACGCGGAACAACGCCGGCTGAATAGTTGTGCACTTGTGCGATTATAATATTATTATTGCCTAGAGTATTTTCGACTAGGTATACGCGCGAGTTTTCGCCGATTGTTTGTAACAATGCAGCAGTGTACAAAACGCAGTGCTCTGTGGAAATACTACTCGTGCGCGTTTCATTAAACCGTTTAATATTATAATCTCCCCGGGTGGCGTGTATGCGGATAGCAATTTCGCCGGAATTCGAAAGCGTTCAGGCAGACGTAGTGAATATCGTCGGGAGATTCGCCAAATTTCGTACTCTTACGAGTTTGGGGGAGGCCTAGATACGTAAATTCGAGACGTTTATTATAGGTATCATACATAATTTTGTGTACACCGTACGAGACACGTAGTGCGTTATTTATATAATAATAATATTATATATTATCGTGGAAATAAAATACTTGACGTATATAGTGCAGCCGGAAGACGCGACTTGCAGCGGGTCCCGTTTTCCCGGAACGGTTTTAATATGAAAATCGCGACCAGTGTCGTCGTCGTCTGATATCGTCACCGATATGTTCAGACCCTTACACTCATAGATGGAGCACTATTGGTTGGCGAGGTCGGGTGGAGCGGTCACAGTCATCATCATAGCAGTGTTGTCACGTCGGACAACATAAAATATGTTTATTCGCACATCCATGCAATATAATATTATTATTAAAACAAAATTAAAAATGTATATTTTTTAAAAACATATATCTATTATATTATATTATTATTATTATTTATTATGATAATTATAATTACCATAATAAATAATAAATCATGTATTCAATAAATCAATATATTATTCATTCAGAAACAATATAATTCTTGTGTATTATTCATCAATCCATTATCATGCAATAATTGTTAAAATTCAATAACCGATGGCCAACCTGAAATCCTATTGCGCATGGGAGTACTAATTGAGTAATAGTCGAACAGCGCACTCACGTGGGCCCGCTGGAACTAAGCCCATACTCCGTCTATTAGTATAAGGTCCATGTTCAAACCATAGATATATAAAACAACTGGATTTTAAAATTGTAAATTGTTTGTACATCTTAAAATACTCATAACTCGCTGTAAAATTAAAATATAATAAAAATCCCACGAGGTTGCCTAGATAATAATCTTAATTTTAGATTTTATAAGAGGTCTATTCATTCTAATTTTTAAATTAACGGAGCTACACGTGTTCTGCTGAGTGTAAAATTTGCCATGTTACGAACTTGTAAGACGAAAACAACACATGCGGGTATCACGTCCTCTTAATATGATTATTAATAATTATACTTAATTGTTATGCGTAACAATGTGTATGCCAATATTGATTGTACGCGCTGATCGATATACGTCTTCGAAGCGTTATTTCGTAGTTATATCGAACGCGATTCGCCCTCAGAGATAGTACGTAGGTATATTATGATAACGTTTGAAATGTATAAAATTACATTCCCGTAGGAGATCAATTACTCGCCCGTTTACAGTAGGACATAAAACTCAAACTGATATAGGAAAAAAAAAGTTCTTGGAAAAGCATTGACAGCTGTTATATTTATAGTTCGACTCGAATACTGCTAAAAAAAAAATATTATTCCTCCGAGGATATCTAAGTTTCGTTTATGTCAATAGGGCTCACATTTGAATATTGAAAGTTATAGTCAACTTTCGAAAGTTCTTATTTTCCCATAGAAACTCCAGACGTTACGGATGTATAGATATATGCGATTTTTACTGAGGCAATTTGGCAGCTTTTCTACTGGAGGGTAAACATAAATAAAAATTTCATAGTTTTGGAACTCTTGGGACAATTTACCTAAACAAATTTTCAGGATACTCGTTTGTTTATTTTAGATTAACTTTTGCATGGAATATTTTATGTCTTACGTTTATTTTATTTTTGATGCTTTAAAAGTTTAAACTTTTCTAAAAAACTTTTGTGAATAATATTTTCCAATTTTATGCAATCTAAATAAAATAAAAATAATAAATCATTCAATACCTATTATTTGATCCATCACCATTGCACATACAATGTACACATTTGGTAAATAGATATTAATATAAATATAATTTATAAAATAAGATTTCGGTATTAATAATCGTTATTTATGTTATGAACATTTTATAATTTAGCTTATTTAGGTTAGGTTATTTAGTTCTTTGTATTACAACTACTACAACTACCTAGTGCATATTTGTTTATCTTTAATAAATACTGAATGCTATTTTATTTAACCTAGAATACATTATTTTATTTTTTTATAATTACCATTACAGACCTTAAGCTTATTTCGGCTGTGTAGCTCCTGGAACATTTACTTTCCAAAACAAAAAAATATATTATATATATATATATGTCATTGCACCAAAGATTTGTAACTGTCGAGTACAAACTGTTTCAAATCGTATAATAATTTGTGAAAGTCTATAGGTGATTTCGATTGGTACGCAAATTATTCGTATCGCCGCGTCAACGCAAACTTTATATATACGAATAAAGTATAAATGGATTGACTGCAGGCGCCGATTGATCTGCGCCGTGGGAGGGGGTGGACTATTCGGGTTTTTAATAACTATAAATAATACAATTTGTATACACATATAGTCGTCTCCGTAACCCCCGGGCACGTATCCTAACGACCTGGTTCGTCTATATAATATATACGAGTATGTGTGGTGCAGCCCTTGTTATGAAGAGGGGGTATTAGAGGTAGTGAGGCAGCGCTCGTCGAGACGGTGAAAGAGGACGAAGAGTGTAAAAAAAAAGAGAAGAGAAGAAGCGGCTTCGGCGGCGGCGGTGGTAAACCCGAAAAATTAAGGACAAAAGAAATAAA
Source organism: Macrosiphum rosae (assembly GCA_016617965.1). NCBI lineage: Eukaryota > Metazoa > Arthropoda > Insecta > Hemiptera > Aphididae > Macrosiphum > Macrosiphum rosae. Next base: position 64,820 of record WHPZ01588317.1, read on the forward strand.
ATTGATGAGTTTTCTGGAAGGAGCCGAGAGCGCGCGCGCGCTGGATTTTCCCGTGCGTCGACGGCGGGTCGGGGATGTTGTGTTTCGCCGGCGGGCGGTTGATTGATGAGCCGGCAGTTGTGTAGGACACGCAGGCGGACGGCGGCATTGTCGGGTTGTGGCGGTCCGGGGGTGGAGGTGGTAGAGACTTTGCCGGTGTATACGGTGGTGGTGGTGGCGGGTAGCCGAACGGGGTGATTTTGAGAGAACGATGCGGGGGAGTGGGCCGAGGTCTAACCGACGTCTAAGATATCGCCTCCCATCCGATTGATAGCTGGATAGACGTCTTCGGATACCGGCAATTTTTACGGACAGACACGAGCGTTTTCTCCGCTGCCACCGCCGCCGCCACGCCCCGACGTCGTTTCTGCCGGCACAAATTGTACGCAATTTCTTATTGCCTCGTGTCCCGAGGCGGTATGCGCCCCGCGTGCCATTCGCAATAGTGTAGCATTACTGTTCACGGTGGGGGCGAGGCGTAGTAGTAGTGACGTGCGGGAGCGGCGGGCGAGGTGCGATTGACGACGGTCGAGTGTCGGGGAGGGGTCGAACGAGGGATTCGAATCCCGGGACCCGGTTAATCCGTCGGAACACGTATTACGCACCCGTCGTAGACGCCACCGAATTATATACGTGTGAGTGTGTGTGCGTGGGTGTGTGGATGAGTGTGTGGGTGCGTGCGTGTGTGTGTGTATATTATATGTACTTGCTGTGTGGACCTACCGAGTAAAACGTCCAAACGAACGTTCCGTTAAATTTTATGGCCAAAGTTTCCAAACGAATCCAATTAAACTCCGCACGAAAGGGGTATTTATTTTCCTCCGACGATGACCCCTCTGCAGGCGCTCTATACCACTGGCACAGTTTCGGGTGCGTCGTTCGCAGGACGTCGGAGGAGACGGAGTCGTAGATGTTGTGGCTATATGTGCGACGCCACAATCGTTGTTGATGCAAACGGGCACCCGAACTGGCTTCTTGTTACGGCCCTATAATAAACCTCCGTGGGGTGTGTGTGTGCATGAGGTAAAAAGAGATTTTAAAGCGAGCGAGAATGAGGTGGATATGGTTCGCGTGACTGAATTCTGGACTATGATTTTTTTATTTTTTTAACAGACACCATCACGCGCGTGTTCAATTACGAAAATAAAGTTACGGTGGAAAAAAATGCATCACATTAAAATGTTAATTTACCTCGACCTATAAAGTTTTATCGTCTTATATTCTCGAAGAAAAAAATACATTAATATTAAACACTCACGAGAAGCCAAACTACAAAGTATAGTTTTCAATACTTTTAGTAAGTTAATTATTTTACATGATAAGCATACTCGTAGGTATGTATACATAATACTCCTTGTGTCCAGATAGTCATAATAATTTTGCTCAAATCATTATTTAGTATTATAAAATCATAAATATTGTGTACAAAATAACTGTATAGGTTTCCTTCAACTCATATTAATTAAAATCGTATACATTTAAAAGAGAAATTATGTAAAGAAAAATATAACAATATATTATGTGTATTTAAATATGAATTTAATTAAATCGTTGAAAAGTTTATACAAAAAATTAAGCCAATTATATTAACTTTTCCAATCGATAAAATATATAAAATTAATGATAGAGCCGCGTTTTGTGTAGTGCTAAAGCCCGGCTAGCTCAGTCGGTAGAGCACGAGACTCTTAATCTCGGGGTCGTGGGTTCGAGCCCCACGTTGGGCGCCACTTTGTCGTATACGTCGATCACAGACGTACACAAAAAAAACGAACAATTAATAAATAAGCACTTTTATTAAAACTTTTACGTCCAGTGGCGATCGAGTCACACGATCGCCACCTGGCTCTAACACTGGTGGTCAGTGG